>WBMZ01005605.1:0-122500 GCA_013400975.1 Atrichornis clamosus
ATACACACATATATATATATGTTGGTAAAGCATGATTTATTTGAAGCCTGTAAATGGTACAGTTGTGTGTTGCGTTGCACTGTTCAATAGCAGTATTTCTGCTTCTGGTGTGTTTTCCTTAGACTAGAACCGAGAACAAACCAACCTGTCCTTTCTGGCAGTGAGGGAGAATGGTTCTCTAAGTTTTTTTTTTTAATACCATGTGCAGCATAGCCTGAGATAGGAAACAGCTATGTCTGACTCTGATGACTTTGCCTGCTAAAAATAAATACACTTATTAGTTTTCAGAGGTTTTCTTTAAAGACTCAGTTTTTGTATATAGTTTTAATGATTTGTACTGTAAGAGTATTCTGCTCAGCAAGGGATAAGATTAAAGAAACTCTCTTAAAGCTTTGCTCCCTAAAGCAAAACAACTCTATGAAGCAGTCTCCAGCCACATGAAGGCACAGCACAAAAATCAAAGAACACATACAATATTTACTAAATCAGGAGTGTTGTTGAAAATTGTGTGAAGAATTGTGTCTCCTATTTTTATCTGTAAAGTAGATCCCTGAAATGAAAATTAATTATATTTGAGGTTTTTTTTCCTGTTGAAGAGTGAGAAGTTATTTGGAATGTGAGATTTGGTAGTGCTTTCCACGTTTGAGTGCTAAATAAATTCAGAAAAGAATACAAAAACAACATAGAAATCAACTACCATCAAAACCTGTATCTGACAAAACCCTGTACCTGTTTACCTCTCTTCCCCACCCCGGGTTGTTTGTGTTTTTTTTCCCCAATGCTTCTATTCCAGTATTTGCTTTCCTTTATTTTGTCTTTCCGTGAAAATGAGAAGTCCAAGATGCAGGACATGGACAATGACAATGACAAGGCAAGGGGAGGCCAAGGGAGACTGGATGGTCAGGCACTGCGGGCAGCAGGGAGAACAGGGCTGCTCAGCTTTTCATACTTCAGAGCCAAACCCTTTCAGAAATGAAGAGAATTGTGTCTGTCTTCATCAATTACATTCAAATCACATTTTCTTTATATTTTCTTTGCAACGGCAAGATGGAAGTTGTTATTTTAAGTGACAGCTGGATTTCTGGAAGTCATGGCGTGGATGGAAATGATCTGGTACGACACAACTGGGTAATCTTTAGTCTCATCCCTACCATGCAAAACTTTTCTGTGTCCCATGGCATGTGCAAAGCTTTTTTCCTATAGTAGCAAAATGTCCCTAATATTTAGAAAGACACCATTCCTTTTTGTTGGAAAAAATCTGTCTCAGTGCACTGGGAAGTGAGAGGAGGGCAGGCAGAAGAAGGAAGTCCAGGGAGGTAATTCTGCCCCTCTACTCAGCCCTGGAAAGGCCTCACCTGGAGGGCTGTGTAGTTCTGGGCTCCTCTGTACAAGAGAGACATGGAGCTCCTGGAGTGAATTCAGAGGAGGGCTGTGGAGGTGATGAGGGGACTGGAATACCTCAGGCTGAGGGAGCTGGGCCTGTTTAGCCTGAAGAAGACTGTGAGGGGTTCTTTTCAATGTATATCAGTATTTGAAGGAGGGTGACAAGAGGATGGAGCCAGACTCTTCCTGCTGGTATCGAGCATTAGGATGAGAGGCAACAGGCAGAAACTGGAACAAAGGAAGCCCTACCTGAATGTGAGGAAGAAAAAACTTCACTGTGATGATGACTGAGCATTAGAAATGTTCCCAGAAATGTTGTGGAGTCTCCCTCACTAGAGGTATTTAAAAGCCATCTGGACACACAACGTGCTCTAGGGGGCCCTGCCTGAACAGGGAGGTTGGCTAAATGATCCCAACTATGGTCCCTTCCCACTGTACCCATTTGAATGGGTGATTCTTTGAAAGTGGGTTTCAATTTGGTTTTGGTTGGTTGGTTTTCACCTGTCAGGCAAAGATGAGATGGAGTAATGGGCTGTGGTTTAGAGCTGATGGTGTATGGCGATACACTCTCTATATGGAAAGGCCAGTTGTGTGGGTCAGATTGAATGCTTGTGCTGAAGAATGATCTGTCAGGTCATTATTGCTTCAAGTTGCTGAGTAATCCTGAAGATAGTCATCACTATCACTGCAGGAAAGAGCTCTCACATTGTCTTCAAGTTAGAGAGATAAACAAGTAATCTTTAACTCAGTCTGATTTGAAACTGGGTGTGGTGGCACAAGAAATTGTATTTATTCTCCCCATCTTCTGTGAAACCCCCACCCTGTGCCACCCTTCTTGTCCCACTGCTAGCTGGGAGGCTTTGGGGAGGTTATTAAGGCTGTTCACCCGCTGTCCTCTGGGGCACAGTGGTGAGCAGCTGAGTACTTGATGGCAGAAACAATTCTGGAACCTGAGAACACTGAGAAAAAGGAATGTCTTCTGCATGGTGGTGCCACCTATTAGGCTGGGCCTTAGAATTTAAAAGTAAGGAAATTAACTTGTGTGGGACCACCATCTCCTAGCATCTGGATTTCCCCAAAAGCTTTAAATCATGGCAGAGTTTAATCCACCCTGTATAGTGTGTCCTGGTGAAACCCCTTGCAGAACGCTAACTTTGCATAGTGCTGGCACTGTGCTGCAACCACTTGATGGCAGCCTTTGATTTGGTACATGCCTCATTAGCCGTAGCACAGTGCAGTGTGGCTGGAGTATTTGTAATGGAATAACACGTAAGAACTAAAGACTGCAAGGTATCTGGTTAATGTAGAGATGAAATGAATGAAACAGCAAGGCTAAGCTTTCCTGACCCTTCATGAGAGAATAGATGAAAAAAGGAAGAATGAGGTATTGTGCCGAAGGGAGATGATGAAATTCAAGATCCACACACATAATCTCTGGCTCAGCCTCTGAAATGTTAATCCCTGGCTAGAATTATTTGAGCTGTAGATTGCAATTTATCATCAAAATGGCACTGTGTCAAACAATACTTCTTGTATGTGTGATGTTTAGAACTATCCAATTTTAATATAAAATGGTTCACAGAGCACTGTCTAACGTTTAAGTAGCAAGTCGTTAAGCTCAGGATATTTTTGCTTATTTCTGTAGACTTGTGGCAATCATGTAGATTCCTATTCCATAGGTCATTCTTGAGGTTTTTTACTAGCCATAGAGTATGTTTGAGGGAGTGACCTGTTTTGATCAGAGCAGTGACAGGTGATGGGACTACTTGATAGTAATTCTAACACAAAGTTAGAATTTGGGATGTTTATTTTGAGGTTCTCAGTCAATTTTTACAATGAAGAAATCTGCCAAAATTTTTTTGATGGCTTAAAAATCCCCAGGATTTGAGAATAATATTTTGCCAAGTTGTGCAAATAATTGTTTTGAGGTTACAAAAAATATTTTCTCACTATGTTTTACAAGCTAGAATGCCGTTCAATTTTTCTTTACTTGCTTTTAAAGAATGCCAGTAGAGGGAGTAGAAAAATTACCATTCAGTAAGGATAAAATATTCAGCACTAAAATTCAGCACTAAAATTCAGCCCTTTCTCCTTTAGAAATCTTAGTTTTTCATACTGTAGTCTGTCACTGAAAGTAGACGAAGATAAGCACAGTTCAGATAGTTTCTGAAATGTAAGGCTGTGTGAAACAGCATAATTATTAGAGAAGAATGTTTAAATCCAAATATATATATAGATATGTATATTTAGAAATATGAACTGCAATTTTTTCGCCTAATACTTATTGTTTGTTTGAAAATCAAAACCAGTGATTTTACTGTTACACCAAAACCCAATATGTTTTAGTGCATGCTAATTAATTAATTTCTCTGCATTTATTTTGAAAAGTGGTCTCTGTATAAATGTGCAATTAAATTGTGTAAGGCTTCTTCAAAAAGCTCAAAACCTGGGGGGAGGTTATTGCATGTCTCATGTTTTTTTTGCTTGGAAAAGGTGAGAGACTGAATGAGGAGAAGGAAGTGGAGTGTGAATCATGCCAGCCTGGCAAATTTATAATTCCTCTCTAGAAGTTGTTTCAGAAAGTGCTGAGATTTGAAGCGGAAATTATTTGGGATCTTCCCATGTTTAAAAAGTCTATTTCTGTGTGGTGGTAATTAAAATCTCCTCTAAAAATATGCCAGTATCAACAAGAGATTTTCCAAGGCTTTGGTGTGTTTGGTTAGCAGGTATATGCCCAGTGTTCTGGGAGCACAGGCCTGACTGAGCACTCGTGATGGCTGTGAACTGAACTATGAAGGAGACATTTGTCTTGGAGTGGGACCTTTTGTGTTAATCCTTCCAACCTTTATATCCTAGCATTTCGTGATGATATTTAGTCAACGAATAACTTGTATTGTGCACTTGTGATCCCTCTCCATCAGAAATGGGTGACTGTGTGGAATAAGTATCAGGTTTAGATAAGAAGTTTGGGGGTTTTTTTCCTGCACTGTGGTCATTTTTCCTTGGAGCTTGGTGTTTTAATAGCACATATAGTTTCTAGATTGGTTTTTATAAGTGGATACTTAGGAGGTGAATGTGATTGCATTGACTGTAGCTGTTTATTTGTGCATGCAGTTGTTTTCTGTGCACCCAAGATAAACATGTTATCAGTGTTATTTCTGAGCACAGATATTCATGTCTTAAAATTGCACATACCAGTGAAGCTTCACTGCTGTCTGCACAGCCCAGACACAGTAGGCACAGAGTATATAAGCACAGTCACTAGAGCTTTGCTGTCTTAGGAAAGGCATTTTTCTCCTCTGACTGCCTTTTGCATGTCTGTGTGGTGTGAGTTGATACATAAGATTGCTGGGTTTGGTTTTTGCTGCTGCATCAGCCTTGGTATTTTAGCTGTTCGGGCTTGCACTCCCTGCCTTGCTGATGTTGTGGCTCCGTGTTGGTTCTGTGAGTTACAAGGAGCACAGGCATGCTCTCAGAAATAGGCATGGGACAGCATTGCACAAAGGCGTATTTTGTGCTGCAGCAGCTATTTTTATTAGATGGTTAAAGTTTTTGCAACTTGAAACCAGCCATCCCTTAGTTGAGTCTGTGGTTTTGGGTTTCTTTGGGTTAAAAAATATGTTCAAAACTTTACATCTTACTGGAAGCAAGGAAGCTATGCTTCATTCTTTCACACGGCTGTGAAAGATAAGACTTGTGCTTGATAAATGGGGAGTTCAAATTTGGTTTGGTCATGGCCTCTATACCATGTATTTGGACCCCTAAATTACATATGAATTTGAGGATCAGATTTGATTAGTTTAGTAACATGGAGCTTTAAATGTTTAAACTTCCATTACATACAAGATGCCTGATTAAAATTCTTGTGTCCTGTTTTGCAGCATGGTGCTAATTAAATGTAAAATCTGTCTTTAAAAAAGAAATTGTACAGAAGCAAGTCACAACAAATCTTGAGAGTGTTTTGTGTTCTGGCTGGAAATGGTATGAAGAACAGCTTTTAGATTTGTTCAGGATGTGTACATGGATTTCACTGTCAGGGTTTAAAAATAATTTTCTTCTAAGTAAAAATTTCAAATTGCTGTACATAAAAGGAACTAAAGAGTTTTTTAAATTCTTGTCTCCAGTGTTTTTTCCAATAATTCTTCCGTATTTTAGAGCTGCAGATATTGGGAAAGAAAACAAATCCACATTTATGTACAGTGCCTGTGGATTTTTTTACTGAAGCAAAGCTAATGGCTGTCAACAAAACTTCTTTCTGAGCTTACTGTGATGTCTGGCTTCTATATTTCTTTATAAGGAGTGTACTAAAAATAAATAGTGGTAATCAGTCTCCGTTATGATTTTAACTTCAAGTTAATCTTTCGAAGGAACCCCAAATTTAAGTGCCTGAGCAAATTTAGACTGGATAGCATCAAACCTGAACAGATTTTTGCTGTGCATGTTGTGAGCTTCTGCATTCCTGAGCTAATTGGATGTAAAGTGTCACGTAGAACTATAGTATCTGTTGGTGAACCTGGGCAGACAATAATAATTACTAGGTTGAAGCTTGTTTTCTGTTGAAGCCCAACAGTATACCCTAGTTTTTGTTTAGGGTAGGTCTGGTTTAATGCTAGTTTACAATTATTACTCACAGGGCATTATCATTTCAGATCTGTGCATCTACTTTTAAGGTACGCCAATTGCTGTAATTAATTAAAGTGCTGCAGATGCTGCTGGTTAAGCCAATTTAAAGAACAGAGCGTGAATTTCCAGTTATGTGAGCTAGATAATGATAATGCCTTAACGTGGCAGTCGCTCCTGTGAGCCAATTACTGCTTAGATAGCTGAAGCAGGGCTGTGGTTCACCCTCTGCCTTCGTCCATTCCGGGAAGACACGTCTCCTTTTTATGCCTTTTGCTGCTGAGTAATCTCAGTTTTCCTCCCTGGTTGTGGGGTGGTCCGACTGACAGCTTTTACTCTTAATAAGCTTAGAGGTAATAATCCCAGTCCTGTAGGTCACATGTACAATATGCCTTTTAGTTTCATTTTTTTCCTGCTCTAGTTTTGCCAAAACATCAGGCTCCATGTAATACTATACGAGTGCTATTGCTGACTACCTGGGACTGAAGCACTACTTTCTGATAATTGATTAATGCATGTGTCTCATAAGTGCTTTTATGTAACAATAATTACGAGATTAAGTCTGCTTGTGTTTTGTGGTGTTTTTTTTTTTAATTTGCTTTTATTGTGGATTTTAAAGTGTGGATGAATCAAATATTAAATTAATTAATGTTGAGATTTTTTTCAAATCCAGAAGTTAGGTTAACTTCACAGCCAAGAAGTAGAGAACAAAAAACTTTCATTCAAGATACTCTGTATTTATTAATATTTTTTTGTATTTGTTTTAGATGGCAACATGATACATTAATAAACCATCAATGACATCTTTGCCTTTTGTACACATGTGAACTTGTTTCTAGGGGAGCTTTAGAAATGTTGACAGTACTTGTGCCTGTAACATGCCAGGAACTCTCATGGTGTAGCTGGAATGTGGAGAATCACATATTTTAAAAGAATGTGTAAAAACTGATTATTTGAAACTGATTTTTACTTTGTGGCACTTACGAGTTATAAATTGTGCAAGTCTAATAATTATAAATTGAGATTTTTTTTTTTAAGTGAAAAGTGGTATAATATGTGGCATACTTGCTGTTTGAATTGCCAATGCCCAATTTAAAGTTTCAGGCTTAGACTGGGAAGAACCTGTGCCATGAAACATTTCTGTAATTTTTAAGCCAGCTCTACGATTGTGTCAGGTACCTTTGAGCAGGGCTGCCGATGTGCCAATACCCTCTGGAGTGGCAGCCCCTTAGGACTGTGGAGTGGCTGAACCTGAAGAAAATGAGTACAGCTGAGTTCATATGCAAAGTGGGGAGAGAGTGGAATTTTCCCAGAATCGAAGCAGAAAGAACAGGTTTTCATCCCGGATCTGTAAAAGTAAAGCCTTGAAGGTCTGGGAGGCCTCAGAGAGCCTGGGGTAGATACATGGAGAATGGGCCCTGGAGAGAAACAGGGGAACATTGTTTTGTAGTAGTTGAAGCTTGGGCCCAGACAGAGGAGGAGGAGGAAATTGGCTGCAAAGGAGAGTCCATAATTTCTGTGAGGGAGTGGAAGAGAACAGAGTGCACTACTTAGATGTCTCTGGCCTCGTTCCAGAGAATGGAAATAAAGACAAGAAAGTGCATGTGAGCATTTATTGCTTTGTCCTTTTGTGTGTTCTTATGTGACCTGAAGCAAAGAAAAAAAAACTTTTTTGAGTTCCTTTAAAAATAAAAATAAATCTTTGTCTAAGTTCAACCATCCTCCGTCTGCAAGGACAGGGAGCTGAATTCACACAGGCTGGAACACGAGGAGTAAATCTCCATACAATACTGCATAAAAAGGCTGAACCATTCTCAGTATGCTGCTGTCAAAGCAGGTGGTTTCTTGCTCCGTCCTCCCCGCTCCCCACTCCGTGTGCAGCAGCCCCTGCCATGTGCTCCTGCTGATGCTCACCTGGCCTTTGGAGAGCTCAGCGGTCTGACCCAGCTAAAACATTGTGGGGGTTTTTTCTGGGTGAGTTTTCTGCTCGTTTAGTGAGAGGAACTGGATTGTGAAAGAAAAGCCAGTGAAGTGCCAGGGTTGGTGCAAGGCAGGAGCCTGTGTTTGGAAAAGTGGAATGCAGGTAGGAGATGAGTTCAGAGACAGATGCTGTGTGCTCGGCTGCAGCCCCAGTAGGAGTTGTTCCCTTGTGCCTCTGCTCTGGTTGAGGGTGGTGAGGAGGGATGGGTGTTTCTGGGCCCCCTCATGCTTCTTGTGTCCTGCAGGAGCTCACACTTCGGGCCGCAACACAGGGACCTGGTTGCCTTCGCTGGCTCTTTCCTGTCCACTGCCTGCACCATATTAGTGCTGGAGGGACCTTCCTCCAGACAGGAATGTCATTGGGTCTTCACACAGCTGCCAGCTAACAAACATGTCTCTTCATGGGGAGCAGAGACCTGTTGCTCAGAGACCATGCTTTGGTCAAACCAAGATTTCCATCTCTCCTGCTGTTCTCTCATCCAGCACTGTGATATTTCAGGGGCACCCCAAGAAATCACCTTCTTCTTGTTTGTGGAGCACTAGCAGTCCTTTCTAAACCCAACTTGCATCAAGTTTCCCTTGCTTTGGCTGTGGTAGGACTCTCTCCCCTTGGCAGTGAAATGAAAACCCGAAGTTCATGCTTTCGTTTTGGTGATGTGTAAGGAAGGTACTGAATGGACTTATTTTTGTGACATAGAAACATTAGCAAAAGTTTCATAAAACCATTGGTTGTAGTTGGAAGTTTAGAAGAGAATGAAAGTGTGACCAGACCTCCTGCTAACCTGAGTAAGAGCTGCACTCACTCGGTATAGTTACACTAAAAATAAATCCCCTCTTGCAAAAGTGTCACCATGCTCTGCACACGTGCATGTGTCTGTGTGCTCGTGTTTGTTTTCATGTGCTGTAAACCTCAAGATAGAATCTCCTGGTTTATAAGGGCTAATAATTTGTTCCCAGATTTAACAAGGTGCTTAATCATATGGCTTTCCTTAACTTGACTTAATTACAAGTGGATTGTGTACTTGAAGTTAGGCTTGCACTTAAATACGTTCCTGAGCTGAAGTTCATCCTTTTTGGTGTCACTCTGTCACTGTGTTTAATGGACATGGAGAATTTATGGGCCTCAGTGATGAGCATTTACACACATGTTATCCTGTGATAGCTGGAGTCAGTGACAGCAGATCAGGGCTAAGTCCTCAGTTATGTCTGGCTGTAAGTTTCTGTAAGACTTCTCCAATACCTCTCTATTTTCATTGCATTTTTGATGTAATAAAAGACAAATTCTGTAATTATGATTTGTTGTCGGTCCTACTTAGTTTCACAGTCTTTTAAAAAAAAAGTTTTATAATCCAAGTTATGTTTAGAGAATTGTGAGACAGAATTTGAAAATTCCTTTCTATTTTATTCAATATGCAATAATTATTGTTGTTTGTTAAGACTGCACCAGATTGCTTTGGGACACAAAGCTCTCACTGCCCAGTACCTGCTGAGAAGGGGAAAAAAAAAAAAAGCTGTATCAAGTTTTTTGCAATTAAAAATCTGGAAAAACTTGTTTAAGAAACTATTAGCCCAAGAACATGCGTCTTTTGTCAGTATAATATGCAGCCCGGAATACAGCTCTTTTTATCAAGAGTGCAGTGTTTCATATTTAATCAACGTAAAATTGAGTGCTTCCCTCACATGAATGTAACACAGATCAAGTCTCAGCCAAAGCAAATAAAAGAATGAATGCTTTGTTAATCATCCATAACTAATTTGTGCATACACAGAAAAAATGAAATCTGTTTTTGACAAGACCTTTTTCATAGGAACAGCAAGGGAGAATTGAACATGTAATGTGCATTAGTAATAGAGAATAGCAATGGGAAGATCTGAGATGTTTGCCTGGGACGACTTCTATTTCTTGATAGTAACAATATTTAACAGAAACCTAAGATGAGAGAAGGGCGGGTTTTTAAGTTGTTTGCCAAAATATAATGAGACAAACCTGTGCTGAAGCAGACATAGATAGATTCTTGTATGCCTTGTCATATATTCATAAGTATTGCAGGGAACTGCCACATATCTCTGTGACAAACTCAGCTAATAGATAATACACAGTGAAGAAAATGTTAAATGCATTGCTTCTTTGCACAGGCAATATGATTGTGTTGCTCTAGTGACAGTGTGGTTATGGTTGATGGGGCAGCTTCATTACAAGCCCCTGTTTTCAGGCTATTGCAGCTTTAACAAAAAAAAAAATCATCCATTCGACTGAAATTTTTTATGCTTGTCAGCCTTGAGGTGAATTTTACTTTAAGTACAAAGTTAGAAGAAATCCATTTAGCTATTTCCCTGATTGAAACAAATTTGGAGGGAGGGATGGATGGGCTTTCAAAAATTTGAGGTTTATATTTATTGCTGAGATGCATTTTGGAATGCTTTATGTTTACCCTTGCTGTTAAATGTTTATTGTGTTGTTTATAAACATGTATATAAATAAATAACTGCACCTGCACCACACACCACTCTCACTGCTGTGTGTGCACAGGGTGTGACAGCTGAGATGTCTGACATGTGTGAGCATGTCGCTATTCTGGCTTCACACAGAGGTGAATTTTCAGCTGCCTCCTTTTTACCCTGGTTGTATTCCCACCCTTTGGCCCCTGCTTCTTCCTGTGTGCATCAGACTCAAACCATCAGTGTGACGACACTGGCGAGATCCACAGATCCCATAGTTCTTCTCCCTCCTGCCTTCTCTGGAGCAGCATCCTGCACACGGGAACCATCCCCTGCCAGCCACGCTGCTCTGACACAGCAGTTGGGAGGAGACTTGCATATTAAAGTTGTATCACCGAGTGTTTGCCCCTGGTAGTGAGCTGCAGGTTTGGATAATAGATACAGTAATAAAGTGGCAGGGGCAGGAGAACTGTTTGTTGGTATGGAGACACTTCCTTGAAAAGCCAGCCCTTCCAGAGTTAATGTTGTGATGAGTATCTGAGCCACAGAGCTGAGAGGAGCCGTGATTTGGCAGTGTGTTCCCTGGGTGGCAGTGGGAGATACAGGGAGAGGGAGGAGCAACAGCAGCCCCTCTATTTTGAGGGACTTTTCCAACTGTGTTGTATCCTCTTGTTATGTATTTTGGTGGTTTTGGCACAGGTGAAGTTGTAAGCAAGAGGCAAGAGAATTAAAAAAGCACAGCCATGAATTTAATAATGGAAATACATTCATGCTTCAATAATATTACTGGCCTATTCACTTTGAATAACATTGTCCTGTCTTTTTTGAAGTGGCCTTTTAGCCTAACCCTAAGATATTACCAACGAGATCAGTAATTTGACCTGGAGTCTGTGGTTCTGCCCAGGAGAATGTTCGCAGTGTGAGCATCACTGCTCAGCACGCAGACATCAGGCATCACAGACCATTCAGCCATTTGTTCTGGGCTTTTGCAATTAAGGTTCAACTTTCAGTACAGAAAAAAATACAACGTAAGAGTCATCATATCTTCCCTTGACACTGTTACAAGTTTTTCTTTGTCATAAGCCTTGCAAACTTTGTCATTTAATGTTGTACATTCACTCTATGGAAGTTATCCTCAGATGACAACAACTGGCTGATGACACACTGGTATTTTACAAATCCCATTTAAACAGCTTTTATCTGTGCTAAATAATTAAGTCTTTCTCTGGAAAGATGAGTGAAAGTATGTAAGGTTGTTGGAGCAGTTAATCTTTGCACCTTGTTTCTTCTTCAAGGAGTTTTACCTCAAACTTTCTTCCTTGTTGGAGATTACAAAGAAGTTGAATCATGTGCTTACATTTGCAAGTTTGTTTAAATAATCAAGAGTTAATTCTGGGGTCTGAATCACATGTGCCTTCCTGCATGGCATTTCTTTCCTCAGGACAAGGTTTGCAGGTAGGCATGGCCTGAGGTACAGAACTATAGATCTTTCAATATTCGTTCTTAATATTTTATTGAAGTCACGTTAAATATTCACTGCTGAGCTTGAGGTATTATTTCAAATCCACCTTTTAAACATCAAAGATTCTGGGTATTTGTCTTGAAGCGGCACCAAGATAGAATAAGGAAATTTAGAGACTGGAATGGAAAGAGAAAAGAAGTTGTAATCAACAGAGGGGTCTTTCACATCTGAAAACAACAATTTAAACTTCTATTAAAAAAAAAAAATTCCTTTAAAGACTGTCTTCTGTTAGGGGTCACTAACTGGACACCTCTCAAGTGTTGCTATTTGAAGGTGCAGCAGCACCATTCATGGGAGGCCTCTACACACAGCAGGTGAGCAGTAGAGTGAATCATAACAACTGAGGCTTCCTGTCAGGCAAAGTAGAGCTGAAGTGCCAGGCACTGCTAGGTGAGCTTAAATGTAAATTTTATAACAGGTGTTGCCTATTATTTTAAAAACAAAACCAGAGAACAACCTGTGAGTGCCTTTAGTCAATACATGCGAAAATGTGGAGTTATGAGCTGCTAAGCAGTAAATAAAGTCACAGTTACCAAGTCAGTTCCCCTGTCCTCCCTCTGGAAAGAGGAGGTCGCACATAAGTGTGTTTCAGCTAAAAGTTTAAGAACTAACTTTATCATCTGCTGTTTCTCCTTCTCTAAAATTACGTACGTTATCTGTATTTCTACTTTGTTTTGAAGCTAGCTCTACAGAAACGCAATACAGTTATACAACAAACGCTTCAAAAGCAGGGAGGAAAATGAACCCAGCCTGGGGGCAATGCTCGCTGGAAGTCCCTCAGCTGCAGAGGAGCCTGGGAGCTACTCCCGGGGCAGACAGCACGCTGTGAGGGGTCCCAGGAAATGAAGGACTCTTGTGTTCTGCCAACCTACCAGCCCTGCATGCAGCACTTTTCCCAACAGCCTCACCTGCCACGTGTCAGCAGCAGCTCAAGCCTAGACTTCCTTAAATCTGCTCATTTGAGAGGAAAGGTTTGAGGATTTAAACAGCCAGTTGGTGATAATGAGTTTCTCTGCCAGCTTCAGCTGAACTTCCATGAGCTTGGGGTCCACATCCACGGCAAAATAAAACTCCTGTCCAGGAGTCTCAGTAGGAGTTACTCTTGGAGCTTTTGTTATCTAGAAATGATTTCATCTGGATGGCTTTTGCTTACTAATGATTGCTATGTAGTAGTACACACAGGCTTGCACACAGCTGTACCCTGTTCCTTGTCAGACCTGGGGGAGATGGTCACAGCCCCGACTGCTGTAGCATTTGGGGCCAGGAGAGGAACAGACAGTCCCTACCATGGAGTGATCCCAACAGGATGCAGTGAGTGGCTGTGAAAGGGAAGCAGAGCCACTAGGGCATTAGTGAGCTCAGCACACTGGGATCTAGACTTTGCAGGAATGGATGTCCTTTTGTTGCTGCTAAGGGAAATGGGATAGTCAGGTATTCCAGGGCTCTTGAGTGGTACAGCACAAGCTCTGCAAACACGAACATAAATTCATGTACTTTGCAAAGCTACAGTAATGTTTGCAAAGAGTATAAGGACAGCCTGAGTTTAGCAGCTGATCAAAGGCATCTAACAGTGAATTTAAACCTGTCATTACAGAAGAAGAGAAGCTTGCACAGCATCTCTAGAGGAAGTGATCTGAAAGAGCAAAAAAGCTACAAATACTAAAGCGAATGTTTCTCAAATCAGTTCTCAATCTCCTGTATCCTTGTGTGGGAGAGTGTTCAGGAATTTTTCCTGCATTACTTAATGGTCCAAAGGAGAAAGCATTTGAAGGTGTTATAAATGGACACATCAAGCAGTTACCCACATCCTTTGCAAGGTTCAGTATTTCAGAGTTCAATAGTTACCTGCTACTTATTAAAATTATCCATCTAACCTGTAAATTTTTCTCTGTTGTCCTTTGTAAGCAGCAAGCCCACTTTAGAAGGGGATACGTGTCTCATACGTATGGTCTATTAATAAACTGCTCAACTAAAATTTTTATTTTGCCATCTCTCCAGTATTTTTTCTAGAAAAAGGGGATCTCTGAATTATCTTGGTGTTGTTTTGCTTAGTGTAGATGAATTGCCTTGATTTATTAGGTATCATTTCTCTTTCTAAACTTCTTGCCTGATGTTAATCATTGGAGATTTCCAGAGTCTGTGAATGCAAAGGATTAGCCTGTGAAGATGAATGGTTGTTACCCACAGCAGGTTGGTTAGCACACCCACAGGTATGATTTTGGTCAGAAAGAACCTTAACCTTTCACTGCATACCTCAGTCTCTTGGGGTGTTGGTGAAATCTCATGGGGCTGTAAGGAGAGCACCATGTAGTGTTTTCTCTTTGCTTACTGAAATTATTGTCTCTGCTTGTGCTAAGTAAGAAACAATGTGTGGTTCTTCCAATTCATCAATCCAGATGTGCTATTAAAACCATCAAGTTGGTAATCTTTCTGGTATATGCAAAATTTTTTAAACATTAAATTCTCCTTTCAAATGCATCATAATTCTTAATAATGTTCTGGATACCTTGAACCATTATTTGCTTTGAGACAAGTTTTCAGCAGAGATTGTGCTGCCTTCGTTCGGTCCTCCAAATCTCCCATCTGCCTGTCTAAATTATTTTAACTGACATAGTTTCTAATTTACTCTCTCCAGTTGAGAGAGCTCCCTGTAGCTTGTCTATTTTAGCATTTAATTGCTGTATACTCTCCCAAATTAAATTCTGTAGTGATCCATTTTGCTCTGCTAGTGAAGCAGTGATCTTTTCATCTGAGCAAGGCGGTGCGTGCGGCTCAGCCGGGGCTGGCATCCCACACCGGCAGAGGGAGAGCCTCCCGGCCCCTCTCCGGCGGGGTGTGGGGGCTGCAGGGGGCGGCGTTTGTGCCAGAGGACAGCTTTCCTCCAAAATCGTCTCCGTTTCATTCCAAAGCCAACGGAGAGCGAAACCCATTGTTTCTCTCAATGAGTTTTTAGTGCTTAAAAATTTGCTTTGTCCATGATTCCCTGCCCAAGTTTGCAGCAGAGCGCTCCTCCTTAAAATCTGCATATCTGAGGGGGCTTTTCAGCATTTGCTTTTGTAAAAGATAAAAAGGCAGCCCCTAAAAATATTATGCTGTATATTTTCCTTTTTTGTGAGTATGACAGTAAAAACAATTGTTCCTTTTGACAAAATAATATCCACTTAGGAAACTTATTGTCTTCCCTAGTTAGGTCTTTTATGGATAATGTTTGTACAGTGCTTACGAATTGCTTAATATATTTCCATTAAAGAGGAACCACTTACTATCCAAATATTAAGAACTTCATTTTTGATCTAGTTTCTGCCGAATAAAAATGTTTTCCTGTTTTTTCTCACTGTGTGTGTATGGAAAGGAGGGCACTGGAGCCTTGGTGGTTACAGACAGCACAGTGGGGCCACAGGTCTGTGTAGGCAGGCTGAGCTCAAGTGTGCAGTGGTAAAACACATCCTGCTGATTTCAGGGGGGGACTCTTTCCCCAACCCAAATAACCCACAGGAATATACCCCACGATCAAAACCCAGCCAACATTTTGGTTCTGTGTGACTCTAGGACTCTGACGACATTTTAACAGAAAAGACAAAGCTATGTCTTACGTATTTGCACCTCTTATATTAACCTTGAAGAAGACTTGCCAGTCGTTTGGTAAGTACAGGGATACAAGGTCATTAAAAATACATTTTTAAGGAAAGAAAACTGCATGAAATTTGCATTACAGCATTATTTGTCTCTCCTATAAATTATGAGTCTGAGTTCAGACCTTTCACATGAAGGTGTTAATCTTTTGGCTTGCTTCATTTGGAACAGAGTTGGGCACTGTTTAGTAGTGTGACGTGTCTGTCATCTGTGATCATCATCTTCGAGCAAAAGTGAGCTGTTTGTTTTATAGCTGTGGTCCAGAGTCTCTGGTCTTAGTTCCTTAGCGGAGTATTTTAGTCCTGTTTGCTGTGAAGGGACTGCTTTAGGAGGGAAAGATGGGGATGATTCCTAGAAAAGGCTGGTACATAGCACTGCTCCACATTATTCTGATTGCAGAAGGAGATCAGGCTATGTGGATGCTTTATGCTAGGCACATATTTATGGAAGGGTGGCACTTACTGTAATTTTGGCATGCCTGACAGTGCTCAGAGTCAGGAATGTTATGGCAGAGAATAATCCATGGTTGCATTATTGAAAAGAAATTTGTGTGATAAATGGGCCTGGTCCTATATCTGTGACAGTAAATATGGCTTCATTGGCTTAATTTGAACTGACTGCAGTTTGGCCAATGTTAATTCTTCCTTCTGTAGCCCCAAAGCTTGTAATATGATGGTCATTTGTAGGTTTGTGGAAGTAACTTAAAATGCTGGGTAGGGGTGGTGTTGGGGACTGCTCCTTGAAAACCCATCCACAGCTATTTGAAACCCTGTTTGCAAGCTGTGTCAGTGTCTGTGCTGTAGATCCCTGGGCTTTGGCAGAGCTGAATTCAAGGTGCTCCTGTGCAGTGAGAGCTCCTCTGAGCCTGGCCCTGCACTGCTCACAGCTTGTGATTCACGTGGCTTCGGATTGGCTGGAATTTGTCTTTCTCATGGCACCAGTGAATTGCACTTCTGTTGTTGTCTGAGATGACAATGCTTTTAGAGTCTGTACAAACACTAATAGCATGCTTAGAAATCAGGAACTACCTGAATTCATTATTACTGATATTCTTCTGTACAAAAAAGGAATGCAACTTTCATTGATTTACTTTGTGTTGGTTGCTCATCCTATTTCTTTGTCTGCATTCAGAAGTCAAAGTACTTCAGGGTATCAGGAAGTATTTCTATTTTCTATATTAACTTTTGTTTTTCTAGCTTTGAGGTCTTTTTATTCAAAATTTTTAATACTTTGCTAAATTTTTTCCTAAAGTGTCAGGATGCACAAGTATCAGCCACCCAGTGGGCACAGTGCAGAGCCAGCCACATGCCTCATCCTGCTGCTTTGCCAGCTGGGAACAGCTGATACAACTTGATGTACTGCCCAGATAGGGTCATTTCACCCCAAACGTGGCGTGTGTTTGAGGCGTTTTAGGGGCTGTGGGGAGTAGGAGGAGGAGACTGTCAAGGGGAGTGAAGTTGCTTGTGAGAGAAAAGTGCAGAATAAAAAGAGTGTTATTGAGCAGTACTGCTATGTGTTTCACTCTTCTTAAGTGAATTACAATGATCACTTTTGCAAACAGTGTACTTTAAAAATAATAGAGAGGTTTCTCAGAGTCTTTGGTTGACCCAGCACAGCCATTATTCTGTTATGCAGGTGGATAGGCTGCTGTAGTTGCTGCTAACGTACCCCGTAGTTGTATTTTTAATCATTTACTGATGATTTCTAAAAGAATGGCACTTTTTTCCCCCAGTATGCTTCACTTGCTAGAACTATACGGTAACAAACGTGAAACAACAAAAAATGACTGTTAACTAGTGTTCCATGTATTCTCTTATGAGTCCAACAGTGCCCATTCTCAATCTCAGTAGGATGTTTGAGCTGGAAGATGACATAGGGGTATTTGTATTTTACTGGAATTGTAATTGCCTTCTGTCTTTCTGTGACATCCAGATATTGTAGTTGATGTTATTTGTGTAATGCGTTGCCTTTCTTAAAAAGTAAAGAGTTTGCAAATTGCTGGTTTTTTGCAGAATGTGCTCCATCTTCACAGTTAAGTGTTGTTTTTTATCACCTCTCATTATTACATTGAGTTGCTTCCCTCTTGTGACTTCAGAATTGACTTTTCCATGCCACTCTTTCACAAAATGGGATGTGGCAACCCTGGCAGTCACATATATGTAAAATCCCTGCAGGCATAACAGAGCCTTACACATTTTAAACTTTAATTATATAGTCAAAAGCAGAAAAGTTGAGCAATTAAAATATTTGCATTGGAATTCCTGCTTTACTTTCCACAAAACTCCACACGGTCATATGACACAAGTGACACCAGATCAGACTTTTACTAATAAATGGCTGTTATTTATTCAGTATCCTACCAAAGTGTGCTTCTCTTTGGAATAGCTCATTCCAGCCTACTGCTCAGCAGTTTCTGTCTGCTCTGTTTGTAGGTTTTCTGTCTACTCCATTCTTGGATTATTTTGTCTCTACTAATTTAAGAATTATTTATTCTTCTGCAAGAAAAGTTCTCTGTGGTTCTGGAGTACCTCAGACTGTATGATAGGAAGCATTTAGGTTTTTTTGAAGAAAATGTTACAATCTTTGTAAGAAGTGGTTATTAAGTGGACATTTAAAGACAATTTTTTAGAAGTTGGTTGTGTATCAGAGTAGAAAACACAATCCATTGTGAAATCAGTCATGGACCTAAGCACCTTGAGAATTTTCTTTTCAGGTGCAAAAAGAAGTTTTCCCCTCTCTACTTACATAGCTAAAACCACATAAGGCCAAACCTGTAAAGCTTACATGGAGAAAACATTGCAACACTTCTAACACCCTTCACTTTCTGGGAGAGTAGGAGGATATACTTAAACTTGCACGTGAAGCAAAATAAAACTTGAAAGATCGGGGACTGTCTATTTTTGTTTGGGTTTAGGGGTTTTGGTTGTTTTTTCTTGTATGATAACCTTACAAATTTGGATTTTTGTGGGCAGTTGAAATCTGGAAAGTCAACTTCTGTCTTTGGCCCACAAAAATATTATGAAATTAATTCATTCCTTAGGAAGACTGAACTCAATTGCCAAGTGTATCTTATTCTTCACAGCACATCAGGATATGTAGTGCTAGGAAAATAATTTTGTATATGAGTGGCTTCTTCCCTTTGTCCTGGCACACAGTTGCCTCCTGTCTCCCTTTTCCTCTACATCAGCTAACCCCAGATGATTTCATAAGGAATTGCTGATGATCTTCACTGGGAGAACTTTGCCTCTTCCTTATTCATGTTTCTTTTTCACTCTCTGATTCAGATAATCTGAAGCTGCAAATGACAGGATGATCATTTGTACAATAAGTAGATACTAAGTGAAAATGTAATTTCACAAAATTCCAAAATTCTTCTGCCTTGGTATCCACATCCAGTTTTTGCATTCTTGCAAGTTTAATGTTGTGTTCTTTCTCTCAACTTCAGAATCGCCACAGAATTGGAATTTGGGTTGGCTTATCTTGTTTGCCTTCTGTTTTTTAGTAAAATCACCTTGATAAAGACAAGGTGCACCTGAGTTATCAGATAAAATGGTATGTTTGTGACAAGAGAAAGTAGCTCTGCCCCCAAATATACCTGTTTTTCAGTCACTGAAGCATATTTGTGTTCCCTACAATGCTTCACCCTAGAGACCTTGTGGGAGGTCTGTGTGTTGCTCTCAAGCATAGGGTGCCTATAACAGGTGAGCCAGCACTGAGAAGACACTTGCAGCTACAGAAGGAAATAAATCTAGATCCTTGTTGGACTGGGGACGTTCACAGCTGCTGAGAAGTGATTTTCATAGTCAAACAGAGAGGAGTACATCAGAATGCAGGCATGGTGTGGCTGATCACTGATTCACCTGGGAGGCTGCAAGCAAACACCCACGTTCATGATTTGTTCTGTCTAAGATCTGTTGATCTTAGCAAGATCAACATCTTTCTGTCAACATCAGCTATTCAAAATCTTGTAAGATTAGTTGTCTAAGATCCTGTTGGGTGTAAATATGCTTGATCCTTTGAGGGATGTTTTAATTAATGAAAGGACATGCATCTTTGAAAACAAAAAATCCTTCACTTTTGAAGGAAAATCTAATTGTATAATTTGGGAATAAGGAGCAAATGAAGAGTCAATCAAGTTATGTTACTAACTAGACCAGCTCAGATTGGAAGGGACCCAGACAGCTCATCTGGTCTAGCCTTTATGGGAGAGGGCAACTACATGAGGTTATCTAGCACCCTATCTAGTTACATCTTGGAAACCTCCTGCAGTGGGGACTCTGCCATGTCCCTGAGAAGGTTGTTTCAGTGATTGATTGTTCTTGCTGTAAATAATGTCAGTCTTACATAAAGATGGAACCTGCTGGTGCAACTTGTACCCCTTGCCCCCTTGTCTTCTCCATGTGGCTCCAAGTTCCTTTTTGATTTCAGGTTGCTCCCATTCTGTTTGCAGAAAAGCACATGCACCAGCATGGACAAGTAGTTCTTACCATTCCAACTGCATAAGTACTTGCCCACCACATCGTATAGATACATGCCAGCTTTCCTTAAGGTTACATTCGAGATTTAGGCAAACTTCCTCTCTATTCACCTTGACCACTGTTTTTACGCAATAGCGTGAATATTGAAAATTTAGCTTTATGAAACTAATTTCTGTTAAGATCCAGTGCATTGGCCTGGTGAACCTGCTCAAAAGGAACACCAAGTCCCTCACATTGCCTCCTGAGCAGGCAGGTGCTGCAGAAATCTTGCATTTGGCCTAACGAGATGTGATGTTAGTTGTTCTAAAGGTATGATACAATAACAGATTATTGTTCTTCCTATCTGCGCAATAATGGAAACTCCCTGATCCTGCTTTACATTTTACACTTTGTCAGAACCTTGGACCTTAATCTTGCTCTCTGATTGACAACTGCAGCCAGGGAAAGAGCACTCGTATTGTTTGTGAGAGTCGCATCTGTTCAACTTGATTCAGCTGAGAGTATTTGCATATTCTTAAGTATTTCTTCTGAGAGGGCCTAAATCCTTCTCAAGTGTTTGATGCATTTTTGAAATTCATTCATAAGGTATCTACATGCACTAATAGTTCTGTATAATATGGCTGTGCATAATCTGTCAGATAAGGCTAGTTTTTTAAACAAGGTATTCTTTGGGGATGACATATTACATTCTGACTTATTCTACTGGGCAGAAATGTCAAGTACTTTGAAAAAGGATGCTTGAATGTTTTGATTGAATTAGTATTTTTTATTCAACACAAATTGTCAACTGCAGTAAAATGTAGTCTTATTGTGAGAACATTTTTCAAAAGAATTAATAGCAGAGCTTTTTTTGTTTTATTTTTTGTTACTGGAGCTTTATTACATATAATCATTCCTTTGCTGCTGATGCTGATATTAGATAAAACAAGAGAGTAGATTCTTAGATGCATTTTAGATTAATTCGTCTGAATTGTTAAACCATGAGCAACACTTTTATGTTGAAATACAGCTTAGGCTTTTAAAATAAAATTTTGGCTTTTATCTTTCTCTATTTTGCTCTTTATTTTTTCCTTGCAAGATTTTTATCAGAACTTTGGAGGTATTGTCAACTTTTATTTCAGAAACCTGCCACTCCTGGTAGTGTATATACAACACTAATGAGAAGTACCACTGCTTTGAAAAATATTCAGATATTATATTTGAGCATCAAACACAATCTAGATGACCTCATGCCATTACATAAATATATGCATGGTTGAAACCCATAGGCTAGAAGTTCTAGTCCAGAACTATCCAAGTTTGGACAAAACTAGTCCAGTTTGCTGTGAGAAGAAATAGAAATATCTTCCCACTATTTTAACTAGATATGTGCTGTGGATGCTGCTTCAAGCTTGAACTGTTAAAGACACAGGATCCCATATGGCACACCACTAACCACAATGACAACCTTCTTTTTTTTCCAATTGCACTAAGAAAGTGTTCAAAGATCCACCACCATTAGTGACTGACCTTGTTTAAGAAATGGTTTTCTGTCATAGTGATGCCCACTGCCTGTGTATTTGAAAAAAAAATTATACAAGTTTAATAAGTGTATTTTTTGTTTTGTGCACGTGCAGGTGTTAGTGTAACAGCACCCTTTACATTAGTTTTGTTTTTCTTTTGCCTTCAGGAATCTCCTTCTGGACGTAGAAAAGCGCTTGCCACCAGCAGCATCAACATGAAGCAGTATGCCAGCCCCATGCCTACACAGACAGATGTCAGGTTAAAATTCAAGCCTTTGTCTAAGAAAGTGGTGTCTGCCACACTGCAGTTCTCCTTATCTTGTATTTTCCTGAGGGAAGGAAAAGCCACGTAAGTTGTTGTTTGTTGGGGTTTTTTTAAACCAGATAGCCTGCTTTGTGTTGCTTTTCAAAGAATTCTTTGGCTAAAGAGCTCTTTCTGTATAGAATGGTGGAATTTGAGAGTGTCCTTCAGCATACCTATCATTCCTGCCATACTTAGTTTCTTAACTGAGTAAAAGTTGTTTCTTACTCTGATTTCAGCTTTGTGTTCTTCAGAGGCAAATGGCTTGTCCTTTGCTGTTACAGACATTTTAAATAACAACAGCTTAAAAGTACCTAAAATCAGCAGGAGTGTATGTTTATGTGCATGTGTGTGTTCATCCAACAATACCCTTGGCAGACTGCAAGGGAACCTACTGATACTTCACAAAGAGTGCAATAAGGACAAAACCAGTTGCAAGGTGAGAGAAGGTGGAGTCCGAGCTAAGATTTTGGGTTGAGCACAAGAACATTCTGTGAAAAGGGTTCACTTGGGCACTGATTACCACTCCCTCGACTCACTCACCTGGTTCTGTCCCCTATTTCAATGGCCTTTAGAGGGCAGAGGATGCAGATTATTTTTGCAGATCCTGTGTCCTCTCCTGTAATTTCTGTCAGATTCCATATGTCAGATGTTGACAACTTCATGTGGCTGGAGAATTGTTTGTCACAGTCCTGGTTTCAGCTAGGGTAGTTTTATTTGTCCTTTCTATCTCTAGGTTAGGGCAGTGTGAGAATAGCAGAACAAAAAGAGGTAGATGGGGAAACTACTGCTCTAATGGTTCTTCTACTTATTCTGAAGTTTCTTTTTTCCTCCAAAAGACTAGCAGTGTACTTCTAGCTTTCAGTGTTCTGAATGCGTTTGTAGACATTGCCCGCTGCAGTACAAGTGCCCAAAAAATGTTGCATGAACAGCTTTCCAGGCTGCTATATTAAAACATACATTTTGACATGTTTTTTGTCTGCATGCTTTGAAAGCCGCAAATGCATTAATTCCTGTTAATTATTATTACTATTTGCCCTCTCTGATTAACCTGATGTGAACCAGATATTGGTATACCATGTAAGAATGATATTTTGAAGTATTTAACTGTGATTGAACATGGTTAAAATGCAGCTGAAAATAAGAATGAAAAAAGTCAGTAGCTGATAAGGTCTTTAACTTTTTTGAAACAACCAGCATCCATGAACTATACAGTAAATGGCTGTACTATGCTCTTAGTGGAGCATTTAGGCTGATCCATTTAGGCTTGCATGTACCTTCTTCCCATTGAAACTGATAGGCTTCAGGCTGAAGACTCTAAGTCAGGTAGAGTGTAAGTTACTGACAGTGCTTTCATATTGCCTTGAACCAGGGACCTGTGAAAGCACTGGTTTCCGGTATGTGTAAATAGACACTGTCTTACTAACCTTTTTTTATCTTGTTAATGATTTCAGATGTTTAGAAAAGGGATTTTAATGTCTGTAACAGCATCAGGAGTTATAAATGAATGTAGTGATAGGCATTGCATGCAGCATATGGACAGTAGGTCTGACCAAGCATTTTCCCTTTAACCAAAGCAGACCAGGGAAACATTTACCAGGCCTTTCTAGGTTGCTTTAAAATTTTAGGAATTGTTGTTAAATTAACTCTTAATGCAAGGCAGTATTATTTTTACCCTTTAGAATTTTGTTAATTGGAAACTTTCCTTTCAGAAATTTATATATATAGGAGTGTATTCATTTTGTTCTTTCGCTATATTCAAGACCAGACCTGAGATCATAAACCTCCCTGAAGAAAACATAAAAATATTTAGAGAATTTTTAAGAATGCAGTAATGTCAGATATGGTATTAACAGGCTGCATTTTAATGCCTGGTATGAAATTTGTTATTTAGGGATGAAGATATGCAAAGCCTGGCTAGTTTGATGAGTATGAAACAAGCTGATATTGGTAATCTAGATGATTTTGAGGAAGACAATGAGGAAGATGAAGAAAACAGAGTGAATCAAGAGGAAAAGGCTGCAAAAATTACAGGTTGGTTTTGCCACAGGCATGGTAAAATAAAGTTTCCTTTGTTAACTGTTTTTATCTTAATGCTGTATTTGTATTTAATTTTAAAAAATCCCCAAACCAATATTTAGGACAGCTTGATTGAAGAGGAACCCATCCATAACTCAACCAAGTTTAATATTTGTGAATTGAAGAGCATTGATTTGTGTGTGTGTGTCCTGTTTTTAGGAGAGAATGCTCTAAGTAGGTAGTAATAAGTAGGTAATATTTTAGGGAAGCAAAGAACCAGTGTGAACAGAGGAGTAGAAAAAGCAAGTGGGAAAGGGTCAGTGAGAGAGAAGATGAGGATAGGCTCAAGTGAAATAATGAAGACAGTTTGTGAGAATAGCTGCGAAATGAGTTGTGCCATGGACAGAGGCTGCTCAATAACATGGCAATTCCAGGCAGCTTATTTCTGCCTTTTGGGTGGGGGTGTCTCATGGAAAAGAAATCAGGACGCTCTTAAAGGACTTTAACGAATTTGATAGTGAAGTTGTTTGAAGTGAGATAGTGTAACCACATTTGAATTGCTGATGAAAATGCTTATTGTGTCCAGGACAGCTGAACTAATCGAGGCAAGTCAGATCAGGATGAGATGATGTTAAATTGTTGGTAGAGATCAGTATGTAGTACTGCTCCAGGTGAGTTCTGTAGGAACTCTTTGTGTGAAGAATCAGGGAAAGAAAATTAGCTCCTGGTGCCAGACTTCTGGTGCTCTTTTGAAATGTCTGAAATATAAAAAGATCCATCTCCAAGGTGGCAGAAGAGCATCCCAAGCAGAGAAGTGAATTGTCAAATCTGTTCTTGAAAATTCAGAGTAACATTAGTTCAGTGTTATGAAACATTACTTTCATCACTTCTGTTTGAGCTTTCGTTGCAATCAAAAGGTTCAGCCTGAAGCAGATACTACTTAGTTACATTTAGTGTTGTGAAAGGATGCAAATATGTTTTCTCTATGCTTTACATATTCAATTAAACATTTTTTACCCTGGCCAAATCTCTACTCATGCTGTAAGTGTCTGGCACAGAGCATATTGGAAAGTCTGGAATGAAATACTTGAGAAACCGAGATAATGTATTCTTGGTCAGGGAGCAGAGCTACACCAGTCTGGTCACACTGAAATCATTCTGCAGGGTCAACTTCTTTCCCAGTGTAACCAGAATAAATCAGATCACAACATCAAACAAAACCTGACGTGTTTACCAGGCTATTGGATAATCATGGAGAAGGGCAAATTAAGGAAAGGTAGTATAAAGTCTGTAGAAACTACTGTGCACCAGAGTTTTATTAAGATCTGCTTAGGTACTGCACTGAGGGCTGCTACACAAAACCCACATGCTGAAGCACAGCAGTTGAAAAGCATCAGATCTTGCTTCTCAACTTTATTGATTTTACAGCATTCAGCATCTAAACAAGGCAACAAATGATTCCTGAACAAGCAAAAATCTGGTGTAGATTAGACAAGTCTATCCACTATCCTTTGGGTATGGAGTGGATATCCCTGGAGATAGATGGGGAGGGTGAGCTGGCTGATGTGCAGCACAAGGTCCTTGCCCAAGGTGTTTCAGAGCCATTTCAGCTTTTCCCTCTGCTGTTGCAAAGGCCAAAATTATCTGTTCAAAACAAACAATACCTCCTTGAAAGGCAGTAGTAACAAATACTTCTGGAGTACACAATTTCTGTGCATTGCTCAGCTTGTTTTTCTCATACTGTTGTTTCTGATACTGTTTTCTAACCATACAAGATGGGAGGGTTGGGTTGGGTTTTTTGTAGATGTATAATTAAGGGAACCTGAAGGAGGGAAAGTCAGCCTTGGACTTTTTATGTTGGCTATAACAGCTGAGTTGCTTTGTGAGCCTGGCCAACTTTTCCCACCTTTGACAAGGAGAAAGATGTTGAAGGGGAAATAGTGCACATAATTTCCCAAGCAAATCAGAGAACATAAAACATAGGGCAGTAAGTAAACATTAATAAATAAAATGTAAAGTGTCTATTTCAACATGTGTTCAAGATTGATTTTGTTGGCAGTTGGAGTGACTCCTGTAATGAATGTAATGAATGGGCAAAGCTAATAATGCACAAGGAGAAGAGCTGAGGACCCAAGGGAGAAAGAGATAGGAATCATTGTAGAAAAGCAGGAAGAAATTTAGAAAGAAGGAAATGTAACAAAACTGATGTAGCAAAGAACTCTTTCAAAAATAGTGTTCACAGAATACCATAAAATTAATTGAGGAAGTTACATAATCCTTTTGAAAGCTTGCTGCTACCAACATTTTCTCCTCTTGTGCCGTGTTGGGTGTTGGCAGCTGAGGAGCTGGAATGCTTCACTGAGTCAGAGTCCCCTGCAGCAAATCCCTCACCTCAGTGCGCCTGTTTTCCCAACTGTAAAACAGGGATACGGCTATAACACTTCGCAGGAACGATGGGAGCATTACACAGCTCATGTTCGTAATTGAGCTTGGAAAATGTAAAATGCAAGTAGCAAAGAAGAAGGGATTGTTCTTCTACCTTTGACTCAAGGTTTTCTCACAGAAGCAATGGATGCCTGATGATTGAAAAGTATCATTCTCAAGGCACGGCTGAAAGAGGTGCTGCAAGTATTTTATCAGACACTTCCTTTTTGCAGCGTACAAAAATTTTTGTTGTTTTTGTTTGTGTGGGGTTTGGTTTTTTTTTTAATTGGGCTCAAAATTACATTTACATAGATGAACATATATATCTACTGCTGGGAGAACAAGGGAGGTCTGCTGAATGGGGCTCTAGATGGTGCAGGTGAGTTAGGAAATGCTGCTTCTCTCCCTTGCTGTGTTGCCTAACTTTGAGTAGATACCTGTGCCTCTGTTTCTTCAGCTGTGAAATAGGTGGTGCAATCCTGACTGGCCTCAAAAGCACTGTGGAATTTGGTGTGGTCAGCATGGAACTATTTCCATACAACTGACCAGACTCAAAGATGTTCCATTACAAGCACTACCTTCATTTAAAGAAATCTCCCTCCATCTCAGGCTTTCCCCCTCTTCCTTCCCAGGATTTCTTGCTGAAATGTTTCATGTGTAAAAGTTGTCTCTCCCCCGACTGTTCTGTTTTGAGTGAAGTTGAAAATTGTTTGTTGCCATGAATTAAGTTTCAAATATTTTGTTTCTACATTGTTAATACACATGGATTTAAACCTCCCAGAATTATCCTGTCCTTAGTCTTCAGCTGAAGACAAGGCATCCCAGCGTGCTTGAAGAAAATGTACCTCATAACTCACAAGCAGGGTAGGAATAAATGTGTTGCTTCTCTTAATGTTTTAATTGCTATGTAGAACCTCATGCTGAAGTTAATAGCTGCCTCCTGCTCTATCTGCCCAGGAGCACAGTGACTGTCCTGGGGCACCACATGGAATCAGCAACGTGCCCATGTGCTACCTATTGCAGGAGTCTGAATCCCAGCATGTTTCAAGAGCAGGCTTCTGGATAACAATATGTGTAACCTTTTTTTGTCATTTGCTAAACCATACCTTTCTTGTAAACTCCTCCTACATTTACTCTTTTTTTGTCAGGATCACCAAGCTTCTTGAAAAAAACAGAGGAGAGAGAAAGAGGGTAGAATGAAAAAAACTCAAAACCCAAACCAGTGATTTATATGACATACTTGTAGAACAAGCTAATGTATGTTTGTAGATAATGAGATTTATAAAAGATAATACAGGATATAAATCTCCAACCTACCATTTCCACACTCCAAAATATGACATAAACCATTTAATATTGTAATGAGAAACACTGTAGTGTATATGGGTGTTTAGGTTGGCAGATAGGACCAGGTGATTCAGACCACATCAAAGAACTCCCTCTTTTTAAAGCTCTGAACTTAATTTGTTATTTTCTGACAATAAAAACTGAAATGTAATTGTTTGGGGGTTTTTTTTCACATGCTGACATAATAAACTGTAAATCATGTCAGCATTTCAACCTGTTTTAACCTACTAATTCATTAGTACTACTGTTTTATGAGGTCAGCTCTGTTTTATTTGAGTACAGGAAGGTATGTTCCACTGTCTATCTCAAGTCTTAAAAAGTCCCAGAAAGTAGTATTATGTTGTTCAGATCTCTAAGGTGTATGTATGATTTTACACTGAGAAAGCTAAGTTTTGGGGCAGTTTGGTGTTATTTTTTAGAATGATAGTCCTGTTCATTGGAGCTAAAAATAAGGAAGTGAGGATGGTTGAATTAACTCTATGTAGACAGATATAAGTGTAATCCCATGTAAGTAGATTTGTGCTTTAAGGTCAGGAACAGTTAGGAGGTGTGTTACAGAGGAATTCTGATGGAAGTTTGTCACTGTCAGCATTTAGTATGTCCAATAGATATTGGCAGTGTAGGTAACTTTACTTGATAATTTGCAGATTGGCCTGTTTTTGCAAAGCAGTTTAAATTTGGCACAGAAGCTTTTAAGCATATGGTGGAAATATTTTCAAGTTCTGGTCTGCTTTTGGCTTCAGGTTCTTTGTGCTGTCTGTGAAGACATGAAATTACGAGTGGTGTCAGTGAAAGCTACTTTTTTTCATGAAAAAGCTCCCCTGACTAGGAAGTTCTGGGCTATGAGCACCAGAACGAGTTGGGACAGTCAAGATACTACTCAATTTTTACCTCAGTTCAACATCTTGCTCCCTGAAACTGGTTCATTGAATAAAGACAAACTTTTGCTTTCCCAAACAAAAGCCAGATGAGAAAAAGTCAAGTTCAAAGCAGCAGTAAACTAAAAGTAGCACTGAGAAGTAACTTGTTGTGTACACAAGGAATTGAAGCTTAAAGGAAATGCAAGAATGACTGGCATGAGAAGTGTGCAGTAAAGGCATCTGCATAGCTTTAACTTCACTGGTGGCACCAGAAGACATCATCCATTTCTTTCATTGGGAAAGAAACAGGAGATGAAAAAGGCTGTTGGTGGCGCAGTGATGTTCAAAAAGCGGGATCATCTCTCCCACACAGGTTTCTCTTGCCTGTTTGTCATCTGGAAGGATTGGGAAGGCTGTCCCCTCTCCACAAAAACTTTTGCTTGAGGTCTCTCAGAGATGCCTCAGGCTCAATCCCCATTACTACAGAAGCTCCATTTGTCACGTGCTGTGGATGGGACTGTGTTAGGGGGGAGCAGAGAGGAATTTTTCCCCTTGGGCCAGAGGCCACTAAGACCTGGTTGGTTTTTGTTTCTTTCCTTCCAGAATTATGGAAGCATCAACATCTTGGCTAGAATTAAACATTAATATATTTTTAAAATTACTAGTTAGTGGCAATTCAGAGCTCTCCATTATGGGTAGAAGGTGAAATAGGTTCTTAACAAACAGTAAGGTGTTACTTGCATAGCATGACAGTGAAAATTCAACCAATACATACATTCAGTTTGCATTCTCACAGCACAATACTGATTATATATTTTAGAGCTATTTAGATAAATTCAGCTTGTCATAGATCAGAATTTAATGGTGACTAATTGTAAATGTTAAAAAATCAGCGTGTGTATATAAAAAAATAAAAAATATAAAATGCATATTGTATATATTAGTTTTCTGTAGTCTTAAGTGTTGGGAAGGGAGGTAAATTGTTCTGGGGCTATTTTGTTTTGATTGACAGTGTTTTAATATTCAGGTTTTCTTCATGAGCAGGAAAATAAAGTCTAAATTGTATACAGTACCCCTATCTAAGTTCTGAACTGATGTGCATACTTGTCCTCACAAAACTAACTGCTGTTGCTGACACCATTAATCTGGCTAGGTTTTGTTTATGTCTGTTGACTGGGTTTCATGTTAAATTATCACTGAAGCAGCTACACAGGTACTCTGCTGTAGTTATATAATTGCAAGGACTCGTTCTAAATCTATTCTTTTACCCTCTCTCCCTCACTCTCTCCTCTTCCTAGTAACAGTGTTCATTCCACTTCTGTTTCATTAAATGCCCTTGCCTTACGTTTGTCTTGACTGGCTTCTATTTACAGAAATTGTAAACCAGTTGAATGCTCTGAGCAGCTTAGATGAAGATCAAGATGACTGCATAAAGCGAGCAAATATGCCTTCAGCTAAATCAGCCAGTTCCTCTGAAGGTCTATGAGCTTTCATCCTTTCTTTCTGTTTCTGATTGTATTTACTGTGACCCATTACCTTTTGACTCCTGCCTGTATTCAGCTGTCAGTTTTATCTCTGTGCTTCCACCCAGCATGACTCTCAGTAATTTGTAGTGCATCCAACAGGTAACAACATGATAGAGAAAGAGCCTGTCTCCGCTACAGCTCCGTTGTCATCTGATAATGAACAAGAAAGAAAAAAAATTACAAAAAAAAGAAAAAGAAACCACCAGACCCTAAGCTTAAAACATTAGTTATGTAGTCAGTAATACTTGACCTTTCTAAAGTGACAAAATGTCCCCTCTCTGCTTTTATGTGCACGTTGTATCCAAAAATTAAAATTTCCTGCCAATAGTTAACATGTATGTGAACAACCAAAATCTGTATTTAGCTTGTTAGATGTTCTGCAACATTTATTTAATGGAGAAAATAGAAGGCTTTCTTTGTAGTCATTTCTGTTACATAATGTTCTGATCAGCAAAATAGAAGTTTCATTCATTTCACTTTTTTTTTCCCTTTGTTGATGTATTTACTGGAGTGTGTTCACTTAGTCGTGCAGTTCGTGCCATACCCTGGTGCAGTGTTTCAAGGGACTGTTGACACGGGGTTTTTTGAGCTTCAGATATGTTGGATGAATAGTTTGTATCTATTTTAAAACAATATTCCAATTTGTTTGTAGAGCTTATCAATAAGCTTAATTTCCTGGATGAAGGGGAGCAAGACCTGGCCAACTCTAGCACAAACCCTTTTGGTGATCCTGACACAGCAGAATTAAATCCATTTGGAGATCCTGATGTAGAAGGTAATGAATTTTTTTTACGTAACTCATTGCTAATTGCAAATGCTTACTGAAACATTATTTTTATTTCTTTAGGGCTACAAATGAAAAATGTTGTTTTCATTAAATACAATTACTTCATGCAGCACTGAGGTAGTTATCACTAGAAAATTGATTTATCCTTTGAGTCACATCCTTTGTATTGAGGCACATGCTGTGTATTTGCCACTGGGGGCTGCCAGTTGAACCAGAGACTTCCAGACCTATCAGGTGTGTCACTAGTACTCACCTCATGTGGTATGAATGAGCAACACATACTGTCAAACGACTCTGCTCCACGTGGGTGATGGTTTATATCATAATTTCCTTCACTGCAATCCTCACTGCATCGCAGCTATTCTTGGTTAGCACTAATCTTCATTATTACAATTTAATTTTCTCTCTTTTATTCTTTGGGTTTTTTGCTTTTATGGCTTCCTCACTTAAGCCTTCTGGCATCACGCCTTGCACCACATGCTAGGTGTTAATCCCCTTTCCAGACTGACATGCCCATTCTTGTTCCATTTGGGTGAGATACACAACCCCCGTAAGTTTTAAATTTGATAAGATTTCGGCTGTAAGGCCAGAAAGGAGCACCAGGACAGCAAGCACCTCTGCTGTCCTCAGCTCCATGCCCAGGTGTGCAGGCTCTCATCTGATGGATGTATGACTTTTAACTTGCAGCTGCTCAAAAAGCCAATTCATAGTTAATTCCCAAGTTTGAAGCTGTACTCAACCTTTCCTGTTCAAAGCTCCAAGACTTTTCTTCCCATGGGAAACACCAAGTCTCTCTGTATGGCGATGGAGAAGAACCACACTGAGCAGGAGCAGCCCAGGGTGCAGCCATGGGATTTCTAATGCCAGGTCAAGGAGGATGCATTTCTGAGCTGCAGTTTCCACCTGTGGTTACCCGCTTTCTTTGGACAAGCTGAATGTTTACTCACCACACAGTTTTTGTGCCTTCAGAGGCCATTGGAGCTGATGTGGGTGGGGATCGAGTCCTGTCATACTTCGGTGTAGTCTCACAGCTTGTATTTCTGAAACAGGGACATTGCACTGTCTTCTGCATTCGGCCATTAAAGCCACAAAGCCGCTCTCCTGGGCACCTGCCCCCTCCTGTAAAGTTGTCAGGTTTTTCTAGAGCTGCAGAAGTGAGTTGTTTCAGCTTTGTACATATGGATTAGGTTCTGATGTCCTAATCCCTGCTTTGTTTCCTGTGTGTTCCTTGACAGTTAATTCCTTTAGGATCATAGAAGGAAGCAGAATAAGTGGAAATACGTCACCTATTTGCATCCCTCTAGTAGTCCATAAACAACTTGCTCTAAGAGACTCAGCCTATATTCCTTTCTTTCTTCTCTGCTCTAGAAAGAACTCCCTTCTCCAGAGAGGAGAAAGCTGTACAAGTGCCATCCTACCTAAACTGCTTCTTCCAAACACAGCTTTTCTTTCCTTTCCAGAGAGAACACATACTGGCAGAAAGCAGTGGGTGTTCTGACCACAAAATAAAGGGACTAAAGATTCAGTTGCTTGTCATCTTGGGGACAGGGAGATCAACTGGTGTTGTTTCTTAGTACCAGAGTAGCTTGATACCTCGTGGCAAGTTCACTATGAGCAGCATGCATCCAAGACATCAGCCTGCTTATGTTCCTAAACCACTCTCAGTGTATCAGGGCATGGTTTTTTTCAGTTGATTCTGGTTCTTTTGGTGACATCTAGCCTTTACTGTCATCTTCAATCATAGTCATGGCCACTTTTCCATTCCACTGGGTCAGTTCTTTGTACTTGGACAGTCTCTGTGATCAGACTCTTGGGTCCCATCTACACTGTGGGCAGCAATGCTGAGCTGTTGGGTGTGTGAATACCAGGTATTCCTCCCACACAACGTCTCTGTCACGCAGCAGTCAACATACAATAAACAGGGATAAACAGGGTGTCGCTAGATTCTTCCTACTGTGTCATAAGGTGTTTTTTATTTGGGAGGGATGCATCTTCTGTAAGATTCACATGACAGTAATGAGTCTTCCTGGAGCACTAAACCAGGCTGAAAGATCTGAGGGGTTCCAAGCTATCAATCAAAGAGTGGGACATCTGGTGTGGCATTTTTAAAGCTTTTATGTTATGATTAGTGGCTCTTGGGGGATTCTTCTGTCTACCTCAGACACCTCTGAGAAGCACTGGCTCTTCCATTCCAGACCTGTCTTGTCCCTACAGTGGGAACTGGTTGTGTTCCCATTACCTTGCTTGGCCTTCTTGTCATGTGCCTTTCCTCCAGTCATCTTCCTCCACAGAAAGTTGATGGGTAGAAAAAACCAGTGCTGAGACATATTAGAGAAGATGGTTTTGGTCTTCAGCAACAGCAGGAATCAGCTGTGTATTCCTATGGCTAATTGAATCAGTGTCTCTACATGGGTTGCTCCTAGACCTAACCATTTTGGGGAGATTTTCCTTTGTTTTGAACTACATTTTGAAGCTAGACAAGATCGCAGCTGTTCTCATCCTGTTGCCCAATTGCAGAAGGCTGCCCTATTTGCTTCCCATTATTCACTCATGGTTCTTCTATTTTGAGACCTCAGTGGAACTTTTTTTACTGCCATCTCTTTCTAGGAAGCTCTTTGAGACTATGCCTGCTTGTTTGCTTTTGCATCCTGAAGTGACTGTAACCTTTTTGGTGGCCACCCCAGAAGCTCGAGAGCATGACAGAGGTTCAGGAATTTAAGGCAGGCTTTCTCCTACAGGCTTAAAGAGTCACATTACCTGTTTCACTTGTCTTGTGATCTGCTTAAATCAAGAGATTAACTTTTTATGTGTGCAGGGATGAAGTATTTTTCTATTCACTTTTACATGTTAGTCTCTTTATCTTTTTATCTGGACAAGGCATAATCTGGAACTTAAGACTTTGCGAAAGTTCAGAGTCTTCTGTAGAATTTGTTACTTAATTTCCCCAAGATGTGCAGAGCAGCCAGCTGGAGCCTCCTTTCCTGAGTCCTTTGCCATCAGGTGTGAGGAGGCATGATGCACCATTTGGCAGGGATATTCCAAGGATATTCCTATCAAGCCTGTAACGTGTGCTCAGAGCCACGCGGCCTATGAATATGTATGTGTAGACAGTCACTCAAAGAGAAAGGAGGATTACTTGCCAGTAGATACTTGTTTCCTAGACAGATATTTCTTGTGCCTGTTCACAAACCAGCTACTTTCCCTGTATCTTCCTAATCCCATAATCACTTAACCCTGGGAATGTGGGGTGGAGAGAAACTAAAGGCGTGAGTGCTTCCAGCATCCATGTGCACGCTGTAGGTGTGGTGCATGGCAGAGGGTCATCAGCAAGCTGGTGCTGGATGCTGCTGGGATTTAAAAAGTCCTCAGTGCAAAGGATCTCATACACACAGCAGAGTGAATATGAACAGCTCACCTCAGAAAAATCTTCAGATGTGTTTCTTAGTTGACATGTCAAATTGAGGCTTATTTCCTCTGTACCTAGTAGGTCAGTGAGACTTAGAAATCTGGGAAAATAAAAAATAATCTCTTTGAGCAGTATATCTCCACAGCTTTATACTAGACAACCTGCACATGACCATATGAGGACTGCCTTTTGGATTTTTAGTCACAGTGCAACAGAACTATAAAATCAGTTAATTTTTGTGCAAAATGTTTACTTGGGGGAGTCAACATGTACAACAAACGTAAGTAGAAAACAGCAACATGCTTTCAGCACTCCAGATATTTTTTTTGTTAGGTAGCGAATACCAATTTTGAAGTTGTATATGACCTATACAAGTTGCCAGCAACGCACACGAGACAGGAGGGTGACCCTTTGCTGGCACCCTCCATCATTTAGAACAGCATTGACTTCGCCAGAGTATTTCATGACCTTGTGTGGGCTTCTGTGCTCCCTGCAGTGTGCTTGACACTGAAAATGAAAACAGTGTTCAATGCAGCACCAAACCCTTCTAGGACAGTCCTACAGAGAGCAGCTCAGGAACCAATAGAGAGGAAAACGGTGGCTCTGTCCCTTCTTTTTCTTCATGAAAATGTCTTGCGGGTGTATGAATAAAAGTAACAGAACATCCCCAGTGGTGTGTGGGGTTGCCAGTCCTTACACTTTCTAGAAGCACTGGGCAGTGCCATTTTTATCCAGTGCTGTTTGTTGGGTGCTCACATCCCCATCGAGTCTGAGTGCCTGCCAGTCAGGCAGGCAGTGGCATAACTGAGTATCTTTCACATGTGGCTTCTTCTTTCATCCTCTGCCAAGGGGAAAGTGGTATGTGTGATGTTTTGGTGGAGGTTTTGTTTGGTTTTAAGAGATGTGTCACAATATGTTTGTGTTACAAAAGGCAAGTGGGTTGAAGGGCAGGGTGATTTCTGGAGATGCTCTGGCTGATTGTGCAGATAGGTAGTGCCAGAATGATTATTATCACAAACAGTCTTTCTCAGTGGAGTTAGGGCAAGTAATGTTTCCAGAATCTGGCACAAGAGCAGCTGGTGCTTCTGCTGCAGTAATACTTCTACCTCTCTTGTTGTCACTCCTACCCCTGTGGCTTTATTACTTAATCATGCAAAATTATTTTGTGTTTGACCCTTGAAGTGCCAAGCTGCAAGCATCTTTTTCTTTTTTATTTTTTTCTATTTTATTTATATCAGTGTAGAGAACTGTAATTTAAAAAATTGTTCCAATAGAGACTGGAGTGCTGTGTAGAGCTGAGATTAATGATGTGGGGAAAGTGAGGGAATTTGTGTTACCTTCTGAATATAAAAGCAGCTTCAAGAGGGACACAGACCCCTTCTAAGCTGTTGTATGTTTAGCCTGCCAAAATGCACTTCTCAGTATCCTTGAGAAAATAAGTCTCTTACAGAAGAGGTGACAGGTGACAGCGGGTGTGGCTTTAAGAGCTGTGCTGTTGAGTCACCCTCATAACAACTTAATTTGTTACAGGGAGGCTCCTAAGTGGTGACCAGTATTTGACGTAAACCTAGTCCTAAAGGGTTTCACAGACCCCATAGGAGAGGGCCTGTTTGGGTTCAGGTGGGAACCCTCCCTCCTGTGAGGACACTGAAGGAAGCAGAAGAGGGAGGAAAATAGTACCATGGATGGCAAGAGTGAGTAGCCAAGTTAAGTGGGTTCTAGCTCAGCCTCTTCAAAGTTCTGCCTATAAAAGTGTCTTGAGAATGACATTTTTAGAAGCTCTCTATTTTTAGCCTGAGCATAGGATTTTGTGAAATGCTTTAATAAATAGCAGGCCAGAGGTGTCTGAGCACTGATATGCAACACTGCATGTGTAAGGCCAAACTGTCGAGCCAATGAAAAAGAGAAGGAATTTTGTCATAGTTAGGGTTACAGCACTTGATCCACAGTGTTGAAATAGAAAGAATTGCAAAAACCATTTGCATGGCCCCTTAAAATGTATCATATTTAAACAAACATTTAACTCATTGTTTCCAGGAGACACTTAAAAGCAAATTAAAAATAACAGCTTACACTACAGTTTTAAGATTGTTTCCCTGAATATTTTTAACTTTAGGATATATTACTGACTTTCCTTCTTGTGAGTTATCATCAGATTTCCCTCAGTTATGATGATGTGTATTTATCAACAGATTGATGTGTGGGTGAAATCATCCATCATATGGAGTTACAGAAGCAGCTATTTGTAGCTGTCCACTCTCTGGATAAAATATTCTAATATTTGCACAAAGTTTAAGGTAGTAAAAAGTTTGGTTAAAGCTTAGTCAGTAAGTGACACCGTTTGAACAAGATATCAGTCATTTTTTTCTGCATTTCATTAGGTTATTTTTGCTTTTTGTGTGGAACTATCTTTCAAGGACAGATCTCCAAAGCACTTCTGCTTGGTCAAGTTCATCAAGTCATGTGTGGGTCATGTTTGAGTAGTGTTGTGACTACTATAAGCCTCAAGGCATGGTATATACAGAATTACTGTATGTACAGTAAGGGTGGGACTGGACTCTCCTGATTTTCAGAAGTTTGGACACACACCTGTAATCTTTGAGTGTAAAGGAGTCAGCTCAGCTGCAAGTACCCACACTGAGGACATCCCAGGGCAAGCAGAGCAAAACTCCTGCTTGCCATGAGCACCTGCTCTGGACACTAGAATTACCTAAGTAAGTCTGTATAGAATCACTTTTCCAGTTTAGCTTAAAATAAATGAAAAAATACATTTTAAATGTTGGTCTCTGCTCTGATACATTTAATCTATAGTACTTCCAGAGGATTCTTGGTTGATTTGATCATATTTGTGTTTTTAAGAATTTCTATCTTAAGTGATTTATTTTCCCTTGTCACTTAAGCTATAGACCTTCAATATTATTTCACTGTAGCTTTCTTTGAAACAGCTTTGTTAAAAGAATGTGGGCTTATGATCACATCACCATGCACAAACTAGGGTTAGTACAAATCACCTGCTGTGCAGTAACTACGCCTTCTCCCAGGAAAAGTGCCCAGTAGTTTATTCCCTTTTCTTAAGAGATAGGTGTGTTGTATTCACTCTGGGGTAGGAGTGGACACATACACTATGGCTGACATACTGCAAATACACACCCTGATTTTTTCCTGCAGTATTTTGTCTGTATGTTCATCTTCTAAGACACAGTTTAAATGTTGCCTTATGACACTCAGGTGAGGCTTAGCCAGTTTAAACAGTATCAGAACCTATTTTTTAGATGTATTTAAAACCATTATTGCAACCCTGATTATTTGGTTTTTTACTGTTAGTCACAAGGATTTTGATTAATTAGTTCTTTTGAGAACACATTTTGATAGTGTAAAGATTGACCATTAAGCATAACCTTTGTCTCATCCCATTTCGCTGCAGTGTCTGGTTTACACTTCTCAGTCTTTTTTTTTTTTACCCCAGTTTATGACTTGAAACACTGTTCTGAAATTGAAGTTAAATACAAGAACTTGCAAAATACATGAGATAGATCTCTACTGTATATGTTGCTTCTTTAATGCTAAGTTGTACTAGGTTGCTGAGGGAATAAGAAACTGCAATCCTCACCTGGAATTAAAGGAATTTTTTAGGCAGTTTTCTGAATAATCACTACAGGGAAATCCACCAGGCACAAGCACTGGGTGTAATCATAAGTGAGTCAACCAGTTAAAACCTTGTAGGGGCTTGACCCTGCCTGGATGACAGGTACCCACCAAAGTTACTCCATCACTCCCCTCCTCAGCTGTACAGGGGAGGGAAAATATAGTGAAAGGTTCATGAGAGTTACAGCCAGTCCGTCACGCGTCATTCCTATTGCTGCTCAGGGAGAGGAGTCCTTCCCCTGCTCCAGCGTGGGGTCCCTCCCATGGGAGACAGTTCTCCATGAACTTCTCCAGTGTGAGTCCATCCCACAAGCAACAGTTCTCCATGAACTGCTCCAGTGTGGGTCCCTTTCCACAGGGTCATTCCTTCAGGAACAGGCTGCTCCAGTGTGGGTTCCCCATGAACTCCCCATGTGGCTTCCTTCACAAGTCCTACCAGGAAACCTGCTCCAGCGTGGGCTCCTCTCTCCATGGGTCTGCAGGTCCCTGCCAGGAGCCTGCTCCAGCACAGGCTTCCCACAGGGTCACAGGATCTCTTGGGCATCCTGCGCTGGTGTGGGTCCCCTCCATGGGCTGCAGGTGGATCTCTGCATCCCCAGGGATCTCCAAGGGCTGCAGGGGTACAGCTGCCTCACCGTGGGCTGCACCCCAGGCTGCAGGGGAATCCCAGCTCCAGCATCTGGAGAACCTCCTGCCCCTCCTTCTCCACTGACTTTGGTGTCTGCAGGGCTGTTCTTCTTACATGTTCTCACTCCTCCAGAAAATCTGATAATGTAGCCTTTGAGGTTCAAATGTGAAGAGTCAAGAAGTAGAGCATTAGAACTGTGAGGTTCTTCCTAAGATGAAATCTTTCCAGTCCCCTGTAGGTTTCTAATGTTCTGAGAAGAGCTAAAGCCTTTCCTGCTCCAAGCCTTTGCCCTGTTCTAGTGACTAGTGACAAGTCTAGGGTATAGATAGGTGAAATTGCTACCTGAAACTAGGGATCTTACTCCTATCCTAGCCTAGGAATGGCTCTTGTTCACACTCTTAAGTTATAGTTGGTCACACCACATGGAGTAAGGCTTTCCATCACCTTGGGCTGTGCTAATAGCTGGAGACAGGGTGAGCTGTCTGTTTACTGTCAGGCTAGAGAACACTCAAATTTCCTAGCAATTCACCAGGGTTAGGAGCTTTGGTATATCATCCAGCCAAACCCAGATAAATATGGTGTTGGCTGCCTCTCCCCTTTTTGTTAGTTGCGTGACTAGAGATTTTGTCTTCCCAGATATTTCTTCAGTGAAAAATCCACTTGGAACTCCATCTTTTTATTTTTTAGACTCTTGTTACAAATAACTTTTGGAGTTTCTCTGTTAAAGCTTAAAGGGATGTTTAGTCCAATTTAGTAACCATACATCTGAAAAAGATGCACTTTTCTTTAGGAATAATGGGAAATGGTTTTGAAAGTTAGGTTCTAATAACATTACACTGAAGTTCCTATTTGCATAGATTTTGAAAGTGCATCACATCCAGTATTGAACAGAACTTCTGATTCTTTGGTGCTGCAAGAAGAGTCAGATTAACATTGCTCAGTGTCTTTGTAAGAAATGTTGTATTGCTGTAGGGGGATTTGTATTACTCAGTCTCCAGAAGCCATTCACTTTTGAGTAAGACACCACACAAAGGACATTACACAGAGAACAGCATGCAGCTCCAGCTTGCCAATAACTCTTTGTTGTACAGCCCAAATAAAAGATGAGTAATTTGATTATCTGTCTTTTTAGGGTTAATTGTAATTCATTTTTACTGTGAGACTATATATTGTTACCAGGAGCACACATATGTTTTGAAATGGAATTACTGGTCATGGCTAATAGCTGAATTTTAGTCCAGTAATTTTGAGAAATGAAAAGGCCACCTACTTACTATCACAATTTTTAAGTCCAGTAATATTATAAAATACAGGTTACCTTTTTTTGTTTATTAAAAGCTTAAATAAATAATTAAGAACATTTTGTTAGGATACAAATTGTCTAATAGTTTGTGAAAATCTTTTAAAATCTGTTGCGGTACAATTTATATGACAAATAAGAAAACTAATAACTACTTAGATTGAAAAAGCTTTAGTAAGTGAAAAAATTAAACCTATTCAATGCACTCTAAATGAAATGACCTTTTGGAAGACCTATTTTTGAATAAACAAGCATGAAAATTCACCTAAGGCTATGACTTTATGTATTGAGAGTTAAGAAGCAGATCTTTTCATATGCCTTTAAAATATAAAAATCTGATAAGATGGTTTTTCTTTGTTAAATCTGTTTAATTTTCTTTTGTTATTTGGTAGAACTGCAAACTGAAATAGCTTCATCTTCAAAGCCAGAAGAAAGTTTCTATGCTGACAGTTACAATCCCTTCAAAGATGAAGATGCCCCAGAGTACTTAAACCCATTTGATGAGCCTGATCACGCACCTGAAGCACCTGGAACTGTAAGAGACTCTCCTCCACAGCCTGCGAAAAGGAAAAACATCAGGCCAGTGGATATGAGCAAATACCTCTATGCAGATACCTCTAAAGCTGAGGAGGAAGAGCTGGATGAGTAAGTAGGATTCTTCATCTTTCAGCAGCTTTGGAAGCATTAGTACTGGGATCCCTGACTTAATCTTGAGGTGTCTTGGGTTGAACCACAGTGATCCTTAATCACCTCCTTAGGACAGACTCATCCTTAGGCAGCTCACCAGCAGGAAATACCATACCCCCAAGTCATGCTATTCAGCTGAACATGATCAGTTAGGAAACTTTTCTTTGCCTTATTGATAGCAAATGACTTGATAGGGAACAGGTCCGTGTACCTTCCTGGCACTTCATGCCCTGACAATTGCAAATGAGCCAGAAATGAAAGAGCAGCAGAGCTTTGTCCTTCCTCTCCTTTTTGCCATTATTTTTACTACATAAAATAGCAATTTTTGTTAATGATAACAGAGAATTTGTTTTACCTTGATGCAGTATGTAAAAAGGAAGAGCATTTTGAAATCCACATGGCACGTTTTTTAGAGTCTCATAACGGAATAGATGGCAAAGATGACACCATATGCACTTACTTAGGTTGATTTTTTTATCATGACCACACATAAAACTTCTATAAACTCCCACTGGCTGCCTTGTATTATAGCACAGAAACTAAGGAGGGAGAGTTTTTGCAATTGCTGTGCAGCTTGGGAGGTTGGAAGGTGTATCCTTACTCTGTGTTTGTGGTCATTAGTCACCAACCACACCACTCATGAGACAGTTTATGATGATTACATGTGAGCAGTTTTACAGACAACAATTCTAATTAACATTTAATTTCACATTTATTTAATGAGATTTATCATGGCATGACAGTTGCATTGCTTTATTATTAGCACAGGTATCATATTATCATCTTTCTGTTTCTCTGTTTATAGCTGTGGTCTAGGAAATTGAAGGATTCCCAGGCACTATAACAGAAATATATAAAGGACTCTACGGAGTTTTTTCATTTTAAAGCTCTGTGGTCATGGATTTGATGTTCTTGTTTGGTCTGTGAAGAGTAAAACAAACAAATAATAACGGGCATTGGGAATGATGCCTCTGCCGGCTCCATTTATCAGGACAGTGCCTGAACAAACAGCACTGGCTGCTGTGTCTTCAGAGCACACTGTGGTCACACTGACAGCCACATCAGGCATTCCTGGTCATTCACTGGTCACCAGAATCCGTAGGGAATAAAAATGTGTCTATTTTACAGCCACCAAGATATAGGTATAGAGGACAGCAAAGATTGAGAAGAGCAGAAGGAGAAAAAGCTGCATCAATGAGCAAGTGAAGAATTTTCTCTGTTTTGTTTATATTCCCATTTCCACCCCAAGCATGTCTGTGCCAAAGGGACTCGTGGCAGGGTTGTAACCCTTCCTTTTGCTGTGTACTGGACTTTAGCCCTTGGTTTACAACAGCCACCTTCTTATTTTAATGACTCCCATTTGCTTAATTCTTTTTTATTTTCCCAAAGATAAAAATGAACTCTCCATAGGTGGATTCTACTTGAACATATTTTGTCTGTATTTTCATGATGAAGCAACATCCCACGGGAAGATGGAAGGATAAGGAGTGAATAAACACTGTAAAATCAATTTTTTACATCTTTTACATAAGTTTTTTATGTCCTGAACCCCAAAGTTGCCTTCCTCTTCACATTTTCCTCTGAAGTTAGAGGAGCAATACATCATAGAAAATTACCTGGAGACCATTTGTTGAATGCATTGGGTAGAAGTGTGGCAAGGAAAATCTTTGAATCTTTATACTGAAACCCTCTGGAGGAATGAGTGTAATGATATAAGTCCAGTCTAAGTACACAGGACATGTCATATTAGCTCACATCTACAAACACTATTTTGCCTTATCTCGTGTCATTAATTTTCAGATCTCTAAGTAGAAAGTTTCTGCTAAGGCATGGTCTGATGAGCACCAAAGGGCAAATTTCCATAGGCAGCGCCAGGTGGTAGTTTTTGGATGCCCTAAATCATGAGAGTTTATGTCCTGATGTGTATTGGGTTTTATCTACTGTGAATATTGATGCTTTTATTATCCACAGAAGTGGGTAATCTGCTTCCAAGCTTAGGCTTCAGTGTCAGTTTGTGGTAGATTTCCACAAAAACCCAAAATCTTTAATGAAATGTGTTTCCTTTGTTGATTGTAAATAAGTTACATTTCCAATCCCATACTATCTCTTCTGCTGGCTTATCAAAACAACAATTAGTAGTGTTGGATTTGCCTGCCACAAACAGTTATTGTCATGTCTGTCTCTAGCATGTTCACCATTACTTGTCACTTGTCTGAGTGCTAACTTTTTCAATCTCTCTTCATACAGAAGTCTCTTCATCTCTCTAATCATTTCCACCGCCCGCCTCTGGACCCTGTTATTTCTTCTGCTATGTGTCTATTTTAAGATGTGTTGACTTGGCCTGAGCAGTGTATCCAAGACAAGGCTGAACAACTGAGTCATACCATGACAATAGAAATCTCTGCATGTTATTTTCAACCTCTCTCATAACATCTTGTCTTTTGATTTTTTTAAAAAATTTGTTTCATTTTTGGCTACCGCTGGTCAAGGGCTTTACCCAGGTGTCCTTTTGAACCTGATAGGTGGAAGGCATGAGAAATGGGAGGCTCCTGATTTACTGTCAATCAGGAAATGCAATGTATTTTTACCCCTATGTCTTAAATGTTTAAATGGAGTTCACTGAATTTACTGCTTGGCATTTTCCACTTATATTTTGTGTGAAATGCAGTGATGTGCTCTGAGAACATGGACACATCAGTTAGCTTCAGGACCCTTGTCCCACTCTGCTCTGGCAGATCCCTAGGTCTGATTCTGGACTTGGAGTTACACCAAGTACCCCAAGAGCTGAACTCTGACTCCAGTTTTGTAACAGACTCTCCCTGTAATCCTGTGAAAGGTGCTTAGCCTCAGTGCACCTCTGTGAAGGATTTAGCTTGGGTAATTTGCTTCACTGAAATACATTGGACTAATGTTTGTGGAGATAGCTAATGCTTCATAACACATACAAAGCACAGTCACAAGCAAAAGCATCATGAGGCATGGCATGGTGCAGAGGGACTTAGGTGAGCCAGTACATTTATTCTGCTGTAAAACTGTGCTCTCCAAACATACTTCCTCTGGCTGACTTCTCATACCTAGCTAAAGATAAGGAACAAATTTTCCTTTTGTTTGTTTGGACATTTCAATGTTAGTGGGAAATTCTGCTTTTGCCTTTTTGAATTTTATTCATTAAAATCAAAATGGTGGGTGGCTATCTGTGAGTGAAGGACAGCACAGCTTGTGGAGTTAAGTTTGATTATTTGAAAATAGTACAGCTCACAACTACTTAGTGTATGATGCCTTCAAACCTTAGTACTTCTGACTGGCAACATTGCCTGGCCTTTTACCCCTGCCACACTGAGTGCTTTGGGTTTCCTCCTCAATGCAACAGGGGTTTGTTTGGGGTTTTTTTCAGCTAACTGGTGACCTACCACTGATCAAAATAATTCTTAAATTGGTCAGAATAAACCTTGCTTTCCAAATATAATTTGGCTCTGTGGCTTCTTATCTCAGTAATCATTGTATGGCTTAGAATTATGGTCTGTAACTGGCAAGGCTATCGAGTTGCCATCTGCAGCAGTTGCCTGTTGCACAAGAAGCCACAAGCCACCACGTTGCCGGTGACAGTTTAATGCCAGGTCTGGTATTTTTTAATTTTGTGGTGGACAGTCTAGTGTCTCTTTAGACAAATCATATTACATGGATCAAGTAAATGACTTCAGAGAACCAGTAAGTATTGGGCTGACCTCAGAGAAAAGTGCTTTAATATTTTCCAGCTAAGGCTTTTTTCAACCAGACTTTTCACATACTTAATTTCTTGTATAGCCATGTGAAAGCTGTTGTATTAAACTCTGCTACATATATTCGATCCTCATTACTTCAAACTTTATAGTTTGTTCGGGAAAGAACCGTTTTGGTAGCTTTTTTCTGTATTAAAATTAATTTTTAAAAAATCTTGCTCAATATTTGTAAGACCAAGTAAAAGTAGTGCAGAGAGGAAGGTAGAAAGCAGCACGTGTGTGTCTGTTCTGTGCATGTATCTGTGTCTGTTTCTGTGACCAAAAGGTGAGGATTTAGTCTGGCTTTCAAGCAAGTTCTTCTCTAGAGAAAAAAAACAGTGTCTTGTCACCTTTTTGCACTTCCTGCTGGTGTGTACAGAGGGTACAATTCTTCAGGGTGACACCTGCAGTGCAGGCAGTTCTGGAGAATAAAAATTCAAAAGATGGTTCTTGCAAATCTGTTTACTCTCATTGATAAGGTGTTGGGTTTTTTTCTCAGACCAAAATAATTTTGACACCTTACAAATGCACCTTTCTAATTCAGAGTACACAGAGGTAAATTCCTGCCAAACATGCTGTGCCTCTTGGCTGTTCTGAAGGCTGACTTGTTGAACTAAACAAAACCTTGTGCTGTCCCACAGAATGCATTGTTCTTCAGCCTTTATCTCTTTTATCTTCTTTTTCACCTCCCTTTGAACTCTCTGGTGTCTGAAGGCAGCTGAGCTGGGCTGTCAGCTAAATTAGAGCTACTGACAGCTGGATGCATTCTCCACTCCAGCCTGAATACCTTCCTTTTCCTACTGCCTCTCAAGGAAAACACCCGTCTGTTTCCATTTTACTCCTTATTTTGGTTGCCTTTAGTTTTGATTGCACTGGTGGCTTTGCACTGATGGGCAGCAGAGTGGGAGCACGTGAAAGTTGCCTTCAGTCAACAGATGAGTTATTTTAGTGTTAGTCTTTCCTTTGGCTTCAGGATCTGGATATCCTTTTCTATAAGGAGCAGCTTCTTCTTAGAAAGGTCTGCAGGTTTTATGCCTGATTTTCACTTGTGTGCTTTGGTTAACTTTCCCTTTCAGAAGTAGACTTATTTTCTGTGATGTGGGTTATTAAATGTTTGCTTTTTCTCAGTGAAAAAAGGATGACTGTAAACTGCATTAAAATAAGGTCGATGAGACTGAAAGACATTTTCATACTAAAAGTACAGACAAGTGGGAAAAATTTGGTGTTGTGTGGAAGGCAACCGGATGAGACTCTAATGCATTATTGTTTCTGTCCAGAGTTGAATTGTAAGGGATTTCAAGGGACTGAGGTTATTTATTGTGGTTGGTTATGCTGCATATAATAACTATGCAGGTAGATTGTTGGGAATTGTTCTGACTTAGTTACGTAAACATAGTTGGAGATACATGATAAATATGTCTTGCAGGGGAAGTAGGGACTAGAAAGGAATAAAGAAATGTATCAATTTTGTAACTAACTGTCCAGGTTTGGATTGCAAAATATGAAAAGCAAATATTGTTAAAAATGAAATAATTCCGTGCAAAAAAGTTCCCTTAAGTATCCTTAGCAGGATACAAAATTGCTAGCTCTTCTAAGTGTGTAGAGGAAGCTATTGTTTGATGTATTATTGATTGATATTTGATGTATCAAGCTAACATAAAATTTGGCAATGCTGTGAAGATAAGTAGGACAAATGCAGAGTTGGAACATGAATGCCAGAGTTAAGAATAATTCTTTGGACTGCATCTACTTGGTGGAAGATGTTTAATCTGCTTCTTAAATAAGGTTTAGTTATAAAAAGCCCTTTCTAAATAGACAGATGATGCCTGCGGGTGTCTGCAGAGAGATGTATGCAAGTCAGATGTGGTTTTCTTACACTATTCTCTTATCCAAAGAGTGTTCTTGAATAGTGTGGTGCCTGTAAACTAGAGAGTTTGGAATTCACTCGATGTTGACTGTGTACCTACGAAGGCCAAAATTTGCAAACTTGGATTGCCAAGAGCGAGGCCTCTGAAGCCATGTGGGAGCACGGGTGTAGCAGTGGCCTGATTCTTAACTGCTCTAGTGAAGCTGTCTTTATTCTGTTCATTGGAACGTTAAAGAGCCAGCAGCTTCACTCACATTTTTTGGTATTCATCTTGTCATAGAATAAGATCACTCTTTGATAGATAGCAAAGTATAATTGAAGAGTTAGCTTTCTGTAATTGATGAAATGTATGCAGTTTACGGGACTTTATAAATTTTATGGAAATTATGACCTAATAATGCAGTTTTAACTGTTGTAACTAAGTTTTCAAATGTATGAAAAAGTAGTGTTTAAGAGCATATACACGTAAAACATATTCTTACACATTTTAGACATTGGCTTTTATAAACAGGTCTTGTTTTTGGTTTTATTTCCAAGGAGATAGCAAAGAAATGTGTTTCCCTTCTTTTAATTAGATCAAATCCATTTTATGAACCAAAACCAAGCCCTGCTTTAATTAAAGTTGCTCTGCTGCAAGAACCAGAAAAGAGGATGAAAAGAAAGGCTCCTGAACCCCCAAACCTCCTGCCAAAGACAGAGATGGGCATCAGTGAGAACATGTCAGCAATTCCTGCATCGAGGGATCTTTCCTCCTCTCCTAAGGTAAGCTTTTCATACCAAAATTTCTTTTTTCATAACAGTGCCTTTCTGCTTATTGTAAACATCCTATTTATTTCTGCAGGCCATCTTGAAAGCTTTGCTTGTACTTAATAAGGTGTTGGCTCATCTCTATTCACTTGGTTCATAGGGAGAGTGCAACAGTAGGAGCTTGTATTTTTTCTTCAAGGATTTAATGACAACAGTAACAGCAACTGCAGTTTCAAAGAAAAGACTCTTCTGGTAACCAATGTTACAGGACAGCTGGATATGCCATCGAGAAGGAAGAAAATCATGTTGAACAGTGCTTTGTCCTGATTTATTTTAATGCTGCTAAGCCTTGCCCCTGTTGAAGAGGCTGTCTCCCCTTTTCTGTCATAAATCTGGGTTTTAAGAGCTTAGTACTGGATACTGTTTATTTGTATTGGGATCTGTATATGTCCAATTCCATAGCTATGTTGAAGCAATTAAAAAAAAAAAAAGACAGTCTACTTTAAATCAGACTAACTGTTTACTAGGAATGTCCAGGCTAAGCATACTTAACATATGCACAGCCATCTCTGTGTGTCAGGCGAAATTCTGGGTTAATTTCAGTTGAAGATGGCAATGTGAGGTGTGGGTGTTTTATTACTACAACAGCCAACTTCTGTCAGTGTGGATTTCAACTCCAGTGTTTCAGCAGTTAGCACCACTTGTGCTTCTTTTTTAAACAAAATAAGGATTTAATAGTGTAAGTTAATGGACCTTTCCTAGAGATGAATGTCATACATGCTGCCTGCTTGTTTTAAAGGTAGGGAGATGAGGACAGAATGCTTTCCTTCCAGAGTGTCTTGCCTTAATGTATGCATATTATCATCTGGTTTACTTTAATTTTAGAATTGAGTGAAACTGCTTGTCATACCTCTCATTTCATTGCGTAATTACTCAGCCAGATTGCTCACGTGTCCTTGTCCACTCAGGCTCTGATCTTGTTGTCATTTTACCACTCAATCAGTCTAAGGAATATGAGACCAGAAATCTAATCTGTGTCTGCTCACTGCAAAACAAAACAATGTAGTAAGACCACAAGTACACTTCACAAATTATCCTTAATGAGCAAAAGTGCAACCAGGGATGCATGAAATCAAAGCACAGCAGTTTTATATTGCTCTGAAATGGGGTTCAGTCCTGTTAGCTGGAGTCTCTGTATGATAACATGACACATTATTTGATTTGTGGTGGAGTTTGATCCTTGGGTCAAAGCAAAATGGCCAAAATAAAGCTTCCTGGTACTACCAGGCTGTGAAAAGACATCTGTGGAGATTTTTATCAGATTTCTTGATGGTTGAGAGGTGTTTTTACAGACGTGCATCCTCGGAAATATGTCTCTCTGCTTCACACATGTCTTCCTTGTGCTGAGATAACATGTTACTACTGAGTTTGGTTGTTGTGGTTTTTGTCTACCCTAGATGAAGTTTTAGGGTGTCTGAAAGGACCAGTTGATTAAGAAAAGATTCAGGATTGAACTTACTGAGGAGACTGCTGATATGAACACTCAGGTAGTTCCTGCTCTTCGGTGAATATTTTGGTGCCTGCCTGCTTGCAGCCCACCTTTCTGCCACTGACCCTGAGGCACAGCTGAGATCAGCACAGGTCCCCATACTGACACTCTGATACTCATTAGGGCTACGAGGGAAAGTGGAGCTCTCTGCTGACATGCTCTTTAACAGGAAAGCTTTGATTTTTTTTTTTTTTTAACAGTACTTTGGGGGATATGAGACATTAGGGAAGGCTCTAAAGCAGATGCAGTGTCCTGGTTTATTGTATCACAGTGGAAAGTTTTGCTGAGTGGGTGTGTTAAAATATTGTACGGTCACTTGCAATGCAGAAACCTTTCCGTAAGCAGAGTCTTTCTTCTGTGCTTGAATTGTTTTGGTCTCAGATCAAAAGCACTTTACCTGGAATGCTTTTTGAAATTTGGAAAAGTACTGGCATTTAAAAGAAAAGAAACAGTTTTCTCACACCACAGTACAAAATAGTGCCCAGGTAGGACTTGGAGTGTTGGCACACATAACTTGTTTATTGCTCAATAATAGAGACAATGTTTAGCAACTCTGGAAAAACTTCCATCCAAAGGTATAGGCACCATACAAACATGAGCTCAGCACATGCCCTTGTGTAGGGGGAACAGTCCTATAGAGGTAAACTTAGGTAAAAGGAGGTGAAATAATGTACCTTTTTCAGTATTTTGTCCAAATTTGCTGTGCATGGAAAGTTTTGGGAGTTGTACCAGAGACTCAGTGGTTTCAACAGGTTCAGTTCCCTGTCTCGGTTGTTGTCATAGGAAGTGTCTGTGGAGCAGAAATGCTAATCTTTAAACTACACAAACACAGCATGAATATTACAACTTCAGAGTCTAAGGAGAAGATTCCAAAAGTTCCTCTGCAAATCTTTGACACAGTATTTTATGCTCATTTTTCCTTCACGTGCTAGTAGCATTCATCACATTTGCTGAATCCAAACAACACAAACGCTGTCATTGCCATCTATATACCAACAAGTTTATTAAGTGGTGAGCAGCCAGTTACCTGTAGTAGCAAACCCTTTCCAAGCCTTTTTAATGTCTTCCCCTTGAGCAGGCCCTTTAGATCATTTGGAGATCCCCTGTCACCTGTATTGGTGAGGAAGGGTCAGTTATCCATCTTAGGTAATGCAGGGTCTAACTCTCCATAAAGGTCCAGCCAGCTCTTGAGCCACATTATTAGCTCAGTATTTGTCATATCTGAGTTTGGAGGAAGTTTTGTTTCCAAATTTTATTATCTACTCATACTTCCTAAAGAAATATCTTCATTCTCTCCTGTCTTCCTTCCCTATCTCCTCCAAACTAATGTGAGTCATCAGAGAGAGCATAAAATGCAAGTCTGAGATCTGGAATTATCCCACAGTTAATCATCTCAAATGACTTGAAATCTGTGGTATGGTGAGTCTGACAAAGTGCAAAGCTGTAATTAAGCTCTTCAATCATCAGACATCACTACAGTGCTGTGAAGCCCAACTGAACCCTTGTTGGCTTTGTTACTGTCATACATGTGTTACAGTTCTTTACATGGTTTGGGTAATCAGGTTCTGCCTTTCTCAGAGGTGACAGAGACTTTAAATTTCTCCCACTTGTTGACTTGGTGGGAAAAAAAAAGATGGTCTCAGGCTCAAAATGTGGTGTCAGACCAGTACATAGGATGCATATGTGATCATCATTGCTTTAGCTGATTACAAAATATACATATGAACTTCAGCTGGGTGAAGTCTCAGCCAGTTTCTGTATTACTTCTCTTCCCTGCATTATGTTGAGTTTATTTAAAGTAAGATCAGTCCTAGACCTGGCAACTATGTCTCATGGTAGAAAAACTAAAGTGTGTGTCTCTGCACAATCAAGGATTTTATTGCCTTTGGGAGACTGAGGGGGCAGGAATGCTGCTGAATTTATGTAGGAGGTAAAGAATTATTTGCTAGGGAACAGGAGGAAACAGATAAGCACCCTCAGCCATTGAGTTATTTTTAAATGTTAAAAGAAAATAGTTCCTGCACTGGATTGACATTACTCATTCACTCTTTCGAAGGATAGCATATGCCCATCACTTTTAGAAAACAATTCTGAAAAAGGCTTTTCCTGTTATTTGGAATATTCAGTTTATTGCCAGACTGTAGCCAAGGCTTGTGTTGACAGCTCATGAATCCATCAGGTTTCTGGAGTTACCGTTAACCTACTGAAGGTAAACAGGTTTGTTATATTTGGTGAATCCATCTTGGTCTCACATCCCTTCTCCTGTCTTCAAGGTCTGGAAGCCTGTGTTTGTTAAACACAGCTTTACAGAGTAACTACTGCAGGCTGACTGGCTGCCAGCCTGGGATTTGGGAGCTCTCAGAGCTCCATCTCACAGCTGCCTACACAGAATCTCTCAGTAAATGAATCTCCTGCTTTCCTGTCCTGGGGACTGATGTTTCTCTGGCAATATATGATTATATGAACAGATGTAGAATTGATACCAGGCCACTGGATGCTTTTTGAACTTTACCTTGAATGGATTTTCAGTTATGCCTTGTAACTGGTGAAAGTTTATGGCACCAGAACAGGACAATAAATCAGCTTAGGTCTGTCATTATTGTATATGCCATTCTCACCTTTATGAAGGTCATGGTGTTGCTGGTCATCGTGAAAACATAGGAATTGATCTTGGTGATTGTAGACAAGAGCTTGTGATGGCCTTTTAAGTTGGTGGAAAAGGCGAATACACGTTCACATAATAGTCCAAAGCCAATAGTAACATCTCTGTTTGTCACCATTATTGTTTAAGGACTCTCTGTCTCTCATTTTAAAACTAAAATGAATTGTTTTGCATGCCCAGTGATAGTCTCCTCTCTCATGCCAGACAAGCTAGCTCATTTACACTCTAATAAAACACTTATAGGAAATACAGAATCCTTTTTTGGCTTGACTGTGTTGCCTTCATATTATTCCCATATGATTAGTGCTACAGGAATCCACTGTTAGACATCAAGACTAGAGATGAAACCAAGCCCTTCCTTGTTCTATGTGTGTCTTTCTGCCTTTCTGACTGAAGTATCTTGTGCCCATTTCTTGCAACAAGCAGTCAAACTGCTGTCAAAAACATGTAGGTACTCCTCTATAGTCATGTTATCTCTAAGAGAGGTGCTTCCTTTGAAAGTTGATGGTTAAAACCAGGTAAGTCAGCAATTTGTCCACATGTTTCTGTAGCAGGAGTTATCCCAGGTCTGGAGGCTGAGCTGCTTCCATCCTCAGCCCCTGTCTTCTCGCCTTATCCCAGGAGATGGAATGTTACCTTGATGGAAGCACATCCTCACATGGTGACTCATGGCACACTGTATGTGCTGTTCTGCAGAGAACCACTCCAGGCTGTGTGCTGAGCCCAGGGCTAGCAAAAAGCACTGCTTTCTGGGACAATTGAGCAACTGAGTGCTGTCCAGGAGCAGCGAATGGGATCCTTCCCTCTGTCCTGAGTTCCTTATGTGTGGTGCTAAGATAATCTCTTGAACCAGATTTGGGACTGTGGTGGTTTGTTGGGTTGTTTGTTTTGGTTTGGTTTTTTCTCAAATTCACAGCTTGATCCAGCCAGGATAAATTAGCAGAGCTATTGGCTTGACTGTAGTGCCATGCAGCTGAGAGAGTGCTGTTTTGTGTCACATGAACTATCCTAAAACAGTGAGGTCAGGTCTTAGGTGACTCAGACTGAGGACTCAAAAGCATTAGCTTACAGTAATTTAGAGGGGGGTTTTTTGTGGACCTCAGTTTTCCTTTAAAAAAAATATATATGCAATTATACAAATATACTAATATTTATACCAATAAAAATGTATTTGTAACCATAATTTTTGAATACTTGATTTGGCAACTTTAAGTGCTGCTAGTTAAGTGTTTGACTGTTTCTGCTTTAGGTCCTTATTAGTAGTGAGGTTGCAGATAACAGATCTCCAGAGCTGTCCTAGAAAAATATTTTTCATTGCAAATTAGTATACATAATGTTCATGTTAACAAATGCTTGACTGCTTCTGCCATTTTCATAATTGCCCTTTAAGGTATTTCTGCATTATTGGTGCAATGTAGCTCCTACTGAAATGGATGGAAATGTTGTCAGTGCCTGCAGCAGTTCTGGGTTGCACCAGTTAGCACTTCTGCAAAATATCTGTGCAAATAAGGTTTGGTAACTTCACCAGTGTTGTGACATTCCAACCCTCACTTTTCATATTTCAAATTTAACTTACATTTACAAGTTACAGCACTCAGATTTGTTATCATATCATCATTGCTTCAGTTGTTGTGGAAAAATATGCTCCTTAGATGTGTAACCATAGTAATTTCATATGTTTTATTTCATCTTGGAAGTTTAAGATGGTGAGAGGAAAATCCATCTCTGGCAGAAACCGGAGAAGCCAACAGATATATTGTGTGACATAGTGCTGCTATGTGCCATTAAAATGCCAGCACCATTATATATAGGCAAACTGTAACAGAAAACACTTATTTCGTATTTTGTTTTAAAATTACACCAACACAAGATTTCCTTTAATTTTCCCCATTTAAGTATATGTGATGATTTATAGAAAACTTTCCATTTCCTTGAATGACGTGCTCAACAGTTTGTCTTACCCACACGTGCAATGCTGATCAAATAAAAGACTCATATCCTGATTCAGGAATGGTTTCAAGGCTGCTGAGATCAGGGGAGAGAAGGCCTTTGGATTGTGGGAACAGCCACGCTGCCTTTTCTGGGCTCTAACTTCCCCCATTAGGAGGTGAATCAAATGCTCAAAGTCCCAGGAGAGAGAGATGGGGAGGGTGACAGTGAGGGATCTCCAGAGGGAGAGCAGGGTGTGTGAGCTGAGTTCTGTGCTGCCTTTGAGACAAGTCTCTTGTTGCACCCATTTCTGCAGGATTGGGAGTGGACTGATCTCCTCATGGAGGTGCCAAAGACGTTTTCCTGAAATCTATCCTTGAATTATCCCTAAGGTGCATAAATGCTAGGAAGAAGTTAGGAGCTGGCAGGAGCACTGAGGTTTCTGCAGTGCTGTGTCAAGCTGCTAAATGTCAAGGCTCCCATGGCACCATTTGGTTTCTCTCCCAGAGGACAAGGGGATTAGACACAAACACCAGCTGGACAGACAGAGCAGTCCTGGCCTTCCCGGACATCTGGATGACAATTACATCAGGTTAGCTCTGAGTGAGATCTAGGCCAGCTTCTGGGAGATGTCATCTGAAAATCCTCATCCCTGACAACGACCTTTGAGTTTATTTCCTGTAAGTTATTTGCCTTCACTTCTCCGGTGGAAGGGAACTGAAGGGAGGCAGGCAGATGGCACAAGGCCATGGGCTCCTGATGTGGGTGCTGGGGGGCCACCTTCCTGCCATTTGTGTTAACATTTTCAAAGGACCTGGAGGGCTTTGGTTCTCATGATGGGCTTCACAGACTCCTGTTTGGTTCAAGCTTTGCTCTTTAAAAAAGTAGAAGAAAGAAGGAACATTTTGCCTCTCCAAAGACTTTTTTAAAACTATCATCAAAACAAAAATCCTCAAAATCTTCACAAAAAACCCTGATAAAATCTATTCTTTTTCTGTACAATTTTGATACCTTATTACCAGGTTCCTTAAGAGCCACACAAGCAGAGTACAGGACAGCTTTTATATGTGAAAACTTTATTCTTTCCAGTGTTCCCTTGTGCCTAACAAGGACCTCAACACAATTTGTAGAAGTTGACAGTGCAGCATGTAACTTTTAGCTGTTATCTGGAGCTTTGTGCTGGGGCTGGTTTAGTTAAAGTCCTGGGCACTCTCTCCACCATCCCTGGCCCTTGGTGCAGCGCTCAGTGGAGGAACACATTAACAATGCCTGGCTCTCTGCTTGCCTGAGGGATGGGTTTGGTTCATCGTGGTTGGCAAGAACCTCAAATTGGAAATAAGTGTGCATGAATAAATATTGCTTTACTTCTGTCACGATGAGTTATGGATATATTACAAAAATAATTATCTTCCCTTCATAAATCAGTCTGATAGTTAACTTTGGTTTGCTTGCTAATTCACTGTTTCTGCTAAATGTTCTTTGGTTTGGGTCAGATACTTAAGCATAGGAATAAATCACAGGTCTAAGCCAGAATGCTTTTTGTTGCTGGGAAAGAAAAATAAGTCTAAAACTTAAATAGATGGCATTTGTAAGCAAATCTACGGTGCAATGATGGCCCTAAAATGAGGTGCTTCTATGAGGTATCCTACCCTGCTTTGTAAAAGTATTTTTAGATAGAATTTTGCCTAATTTATTTAAAATAGTGATCACTGTTAGTTTTAGGTGGGCGGGTTAGTTAAATAGATTTGCGAAGCAAGAGGTAAAATGCAGGAGAAAAATGGAAGCTGTGGATGCCAGAAGCCAAGCCTTAGGGCATGTGAAACAGCCAGGTATTCGATGTGTATGTTGCAGTCATACTCACCAGCAAATACTAGTCAAGCACAAATCTTTTTAAAGGAGAGAAAATCAAGCCAGTTAGAAGGAAAATGCTGTATTCCTGAGTTGCAAGGAGAAATATGTTGCCAATTCATATTGCAACACAGCCCTGATGACAAGAGGCTGCATAATAAAGCAAGCACTTGTGCGATAGTGCCGGCACACTAGCTGCATGTTCTACAACAGCATTTTCCAGCCGTGTTCAACAGTGTGCCTGCTATCGCTCCTCCATTTGTTGAATTCAGGATGACCTTTGCATGAATAAAGTCAAATAGGATTAAGGGAGGAATTTTCAACAATGGGAAAGAGCAACAGATGTAGCCGACTTTGAACGTGGGAGGATTGTTGATGCACGGTTGCCTAAAGGGAGTGTCTGTGGTGACAAAAAAAGGGGGGGGAAAAACCCCAACAATTTCCTAAAATATTAACCGCATAAAAGAAAAGAAAATAAATAGAAAACAATCCAAAGGAACTGAGTGATTCTGGTTTTTATTGGCATCAGGCTGAAGGCAAGGGGTTTTTGATTCACTGCCTCCTTTTAAATCTATTTCTTTCTATTCTTTCAGCAGAACTCTGTTCTCTGCAACTGTCTGAGGGGTTTGTGGCATGTATCATACTTTCAGATTCACAATTTTTTCTGAGTTGTTTTAAGGAAAACAAAAATGGGATATATAAGGGAAAAAAGATGTTGTTTTGCTGGAGAATTAGGCATCTGAATACAAAATCCAGATCCTGCTAATATGTTTTGGTTTGATTTATCCTATGCAGAAGCATATAGATGGATCTCCAATGAATACAATATATAGAGTGCAAACACTCTATATAGAGACTGTTAGAGAAAAAAGGGAAAAGAGGTTAAAAATATATTTCAAGCAAGAACTCTTTCTAATTTAAGTAGTTTTATATTTTTTGTGCCATTAGATATACCAAATTTGGTTTTATCTCAATAAAAAGAGGACATGCAAATATATTTTACTTTACTTAGTTTCCTTATTGACAAGAGCTGTTTTGCAGTTTAGTGGGTAGTTGTGTTAACCCCTAAATGATATTTCATAATTTGTAGTAGTGAATAATGCACAAAATCTAAATATCATTCATATGTACAATTCTGACAAATCCACATTGAAAAGCATGCATAGGAAAAGCTTTTAAGGTGTGAATGAAATCATGTGCTTCAGCTCAGTGAAAGGGCATTAAAGGAGCTAGCTAGAAACTGAAGTAATTAAGGAAATCACATTGTAAGTGTTGTGGAAAATACTGATGAGCTTAATATATTAGTTCAACCGTAATATTTAAAAGCTTAATGAAACACTCATTGATTAAATGCTTACACTACACTTGAAAGAGAGCTATGCTGTTGAGAGGGCAGTCTCTCACAGTAGAAAAATCATTTGGATTCAGAGGATGTAGCATGGTAAAGCATCATCTAATACATCTTATCCTGCCTCTTCCCATAGTCCTTTAGAGCAGAGCTTGCTGAGGTGAGCTCTGTTTTCTCACTAGCTGATGACATGCCACAGTGTACTCAGTAGCTGTAACATGTCTACCATCCCCAAGGTAAGGAGTATTTCAACAGAAAGAAACAAACAAAACAAAAACCCACAAAAAAAGAGAAACAAACACAAAACCAAAACAAAAAAAAATTAGTCCAAATCCCCATTGTTACCTGGGATTGAATATCTTGAAGAACACAGCTCTCAAGGTACTTGAGGCTTCATTACTAATTTTTGTTACCTTAGTGAAGGTGCTGCAATGTTTAATTTTGAGGCTAGGAACAACTTAATATGCATGCCTGGCATCTTTAGCACCAAGAGCACACAACTGTTGCTTGCATGGGGTGGATTCACGGCCACTGTGGCTGTAGAAAGTCGCCTGTATTTCCTGTGGGCTCAGCGTCGGGACTGACATTAAGCTCAGGAACGTGTACATAGCTGCTCACGTTGTGCATGCACAGCTGGCTGAGAGGCTGTCACAGCCACACAGCAAGAACAGAGCCATACATTTTGAAAGAACTGTTGGATGCTGACTATTACACACCTGGGTTTTTGTAAGCATTCGTGAGACTTAATGCAGAGTTTACTGAAGGCAAGGAGCAGTTGAGGTCCTTTATTTGCTCCTCAGTCATCTTCCAAAGCAGTGAAATCTTTTCACCCAAGGTTCCATGGGTAGGAACTGGGGCAGGTTGGAGTTGTTTCTAGCTCCTTAGTTGTCATTTGTATGTTGGAAAGGTGATCCACAAGGAAGAGTACAGTGCCTTTTTCTTAGGTAGGCCAGCTAAAATTTTCATTCTTCCTCATTTTATGAATATAGTTGAGACAAGGAGCTGTAAATCTGAAAGCCTTGCAAGGGTTGTGTTTTTTGGCTTGCTTCAATGCAAATAGATCTTTAGAATCCAATTCAGCCAATCAAACATTAAAAGTATACTGAAATGTTATACCACCAGAAATAAATATAAATATAAATAGTGTTCTCTTTTTGTATTCTTTATTTTTTTCCAGTTAGCTGCCTTGTATTTTATGCTTCTGGAGCATAATGAAAGTAATTTTTACTTAAAAAACAGTCAGAATGTGTTTCTATTATTTCAAGAAAGCTTGGGGGCTTTTTTGTATATTGAGAGAGTATATGTGTATATTTTCTTTCTGTGTGTGTATATAGATATACACAAACTTATTTTAGTATATTTATTACTATGGTTATTTGTTACATGGAAAAGTGTGTGTGTTATATGTGTACCTTTATATATAACAAACATACCTTTTTTATCTGCATGCAAGCTTTCTAGAAAGTGAATTCAGGCAGTAATTTCATGCAGATGGCTTAACAGATCATAATTCAAGTGTTTTGTCCTGGAATCTGCTTCAGAACTCCACCATATTCCATAACACCATGACCCCTTTTCTTAGTGTTGCCCAAGTCCTCTTAGGAACTCTGTGAAAAGCTTTGTTTTTATCACTTTAAAGCAATGCTGAAGAATTGATGCTTTTGTAAAGTGCCCTTCTGGCCTTCTGTGCTATTGGTAAGTAGTCTGTCATGATTGTCATTGACAGCAATGACTCAGTAACATAATGTGATTCTGTTTTTTATTTTGAGTCATGGGTGTATAGTTCAGAACCCAATCAATAGACTTGAGTATAAAACTATGGCAAACCAAATACTGTTGCAATGCTCAAATTCTTATCACTGTAACCACAACTTCTCCGCTGTACTTAAAATGCTAATGAAGTGTTACTACTATGATTAAAAAAAAAAAAAACCAAGGAAGATGAAAAGTTGCTTTTGAGGGTTTTCCAGAGAAGGAGTTTTCCAGGGTAGGAGCAAATGCATTTAACTGCTTTTACATTTCTTTATAGCAACAAGATCAGACTTTTATAAAAAAGATATTTAGGATTTTTCCTACTAGAATTAGGACAGTATCTTTTTCTAATGTTTACATTGTTTTCTACTGTAGAACCAGCATGTGGCATAGGTGTGAGTAATAGGGAATAACTAGGAGATAATTCCAATGAGAGCCTCCAAATTTTTGAAATGTTCTTGCATTTCTGATCTCCTTGGATATACAAATGGTTGATGTAAAATAACAATCTGTCCTTTTTTGCAAGCATTTAAAGAGTCACAGAACCCATGCAACACATTAAGTGGTTTGCTTCAGAGCACTTTCATCTGTTTTGGAAGAGTATTTCCTTCATTATTTGGAGGAAGCCAGTATTGTGACCAGTCCCTAAACAAATGAAATGTATTGCCCTGGATTTTGGGTCTTGTGTGGCTTTGTGTGTTTTGGGGTTTCTTTGAGCACAGAAGAGCTGTGATTGGTCCTTCATCACCCTCAGTCTCACTTTCTCTGACAGTTGCTCTGCCAATATTTCACATCCAATACAGAAGAAAAAGAATAAAGAAAGCAAGATCACGCAGTGGGTCTACTTTCTGACCAAATCTTAGCAATTTCACATCCTTAAACTCTTGAATGTTGTCCTTGCTGCTGTCCTTGCGTGAGTGATGGATTCTGTGTGGATCCCCAAGCAGATCATCTAAATAACACTGAAAAGTGTATATCTGCTTGGAACAATTTGAGAAATAGATTTACATTTTTAAAAAACCCATATTTAAAATGGGATATTTTAATTTTATTGAGTAAAAAGGGAGTATGAGACAGGTCAAATCCTACTACAGTCTCATTTTCTATTTCGTCCTCCTCAACTTAGACCATTCTTTTAAAAACTGGTGAGTTTGACTGTGAGTTGTAGGTTTAGATTCCGTAAGAATTGACCTCTTTTTGTAGTGAAGTTAGTTACAAATATGTTGCTTGTGTCTGATCTAGTACATAAAATACCTGTGTAGTGTTCCATAATTTCTGGAAGAGGTCCCCTCAGGCCACTTGGAGCATCTTGGTTAGACTGCTGCTCTGAAGAGTCTTCTGAACAGCCTCTCTACCAGCTGCAGAAGAGCTTTTGGGAGACCACTCAGACCAGTCTTGCCTACCTAAACTCATCTTTTGAGAGTCCAGTGCCCTCCTCATTCTGCTTCCTCCCACCCACCCCTAAACTTGAAGAAGCAGCAGCACGTAACACTGCCAAGGTTTTACAAATAGAAGATAATCAAAATCACTGCTAAATGACTTTTAAATATTTACCTGTGGTTGAAAAAAACACCTTACGTGAATGTACCTCACTGAGAACCTAAACTATGACTAAAACAGCATGCACACTATTTATTTATCAACTCATCATCCTCCCGCTACAGCTTCAGCATTTGCATTTGAGTACTCTGTAAGTTTTATTGGAACTGTAGGCAAAGTGCTCTATGAACTCATCTCCTGTGCAGCTTTAAAGGTAAGGTAGGTCTTAGTCAAATGATATCACTGTACTTGTTTCCCAGACATGTCTTGGGTCATGTTTCTGCTGCTGAGTGTTGCCTAGATGTGTGAAAACCTCATGTTTTTAAGATGATGGATCCTACACCTTTAAATAATCTTTACAAGTTCATGTAACTTGGAACTAAGACTCAATATTAAAGCAAACTTCCACTGGAAACTTATTTAGAGCAGTGGCTTCTCTAAATTTTTCAAAGTTTCGAAACTGCAGCTGGTTTGCTCTATTACCAGAGCTCTCCCTTACATTAACTTTCTCTTCCCTTTATTCTTCCCATTTCAAAGACTGTCATAATCATTTAATCTCTCGTTATGCAATTAGATATGTTGCTACACATTTATTAGCAAACTTACTGTCAGACTAGTAGTAATGCTCTAATTTACACTTCCCAAAGCATGGAAATTCCTGTGTAGGAATGAAGGCTCCCTTCTTTTCCCTCCTCCACCTATCCCGAGGTGCTTGTGCAGTGAAAAGTATTGCAGGAGACTGAGATGTATGAGTGATAAGTGCTCTACATGTTGTAACACCTGGACATGATCAGACATGTGAAAGATGATGTATGAGGCTCAAGTGTGAGTTTTCTGCATTTGTGCTGGCTGAATTTTTTCCCTTTGTAGCTCCTTGGGCTGCTCTGGTAAATCTCATCTCGTCCCCCAACCCAAGAAGGACCAATTGATACCTTACCCTGATGCTCCTTCCAAAAGCACTGGTACTCCTGAAGTCTTCTGGTGCAGTCCTATCCAAGTGTTCCCTAGTTCTTTCTGCAGATGAGTATTTGGAATCACAGCTCACACCAGAAACACATTAATCATTGCATCATCTGGAGACCAATAGAGAACCTTTCAGAAATGCTTAATTTTATTTAACACACCACGGAAATTTAATCCAAAAGGCACTTAAAATGTAACACTTCCTTCCATTTATGGAAGCTCAAAGTCATAATGCCTCTTAAGGATTTTAATCACTGGACAGTAAAGTATTGGGGATCCAGTGATGTCATCTGCCTGTCACTGGAAGTTAGTGACATTTAATGCATGGGCTCACGATTGGAATAGTGTTGAAAGACCAGGAAGTCATGAATCTGTGTCTCTGGTGCTGCCTCAGAAATACAGACTCCAATCAGAAACACCTATAGGATTGTCTGTTCAGGAAAACCCATCAGGCCATCATCTGGATCCAATGCTCCTGAGTATTGTGCGCTCTACAGGTGTAACAGTGCTTGCTAAAAACCCTTTCCAGTTTCTCACATTGCCCTATTGGAGCAGTACTCTCCTCTCTCAGCAGCTTGGAATACTTTTTGTGTTTATGATCTGCAAAATTTGTTCCTTGAAATCAAAATCAGCATTTTATCTTGAACCTTTTAATATTCCAATTCACCATGCAATCTTTTGCTCAAAGTGTTTATTTTTTAATTTATCTGACCTTTTTTTTTCATTAGGGAATTTAAACAAGGAAAAAAAAAAGCTACTGAACAAATTGTGTAGTTCCAAATATCAAGTTAATTTTTAAAATGTTGATGTGAATACTACATTGAATTAATGGAAAAAGCTGACTCTCTGGACAATGTACTAATATTTAACCTGAAATTTTATGGAGTAGATCCTGGGGTTCATTTAGGAGTTTTACATGTGTTAAAAAAGGTGAAACCCAGAAGACCTGACTGCTGTGCATTGCTGTAACAGCCCTGGAACGTGGCTAACGCCCAATTACTGCATGCTTAGACTTGGATGGGAATTACAATTGAGCTGTAAAATATTTTGACAGTTTCCAACTGTTGTGTGGTTATTAGCCAGGCATCATAAGAGAATGAAATACAGTGATTTGATTAGGTTTGTATCACGATCTGCTTAAACAAGGATTTTCAACATAAACATGTAGTGCAAAGTGTTAATCAGAGGCAGTATTTAATTATTAGCAGCTTTTCTTGAGTTCTGTAGGAGAGAATTCCTCTCTCCCAAAGATTTTGATTTCTTAAATGAGACTTGCCATACCTTTATGCTTCAGCTTTTCATTTACAAGCTTTTACTTGTTGAGTGCTAAAAGCATAACCACACCAAATTTAATTTGTCGCATGAAAATTATGTGTGTATTTTTCAAGAGGATAGATTTGCCAGTGTTGAAGCTAGAAAGGCTTGTGTTAATTACATATTATAAAACAAAAAGGATATTTTCATTTAACATGTATTTCTCCTTTTAGCTGAACAAGTCCTAGCAATTAGCAAATTTGGATAGTGTAAGAATTCCTGGAAAAATATATGTTAAGCCAAGTGGCACTTGAATTGCTGTTACTTTTACGTGTATTTTTATTTTGAAATGAAACTAATAGAGCAAAAATATTCAAACTGCGTGCAAATTAAGCTCCAGATTGTGCCAGTCTTGTTATGTTCATTAAGCTATTGAATCCTTGAGTAGTGGCTGTTATTCCATGGGGACTATTCACAGAATAAGGTACTATTCAGGGAGGTAAAGATAACAATCTGTCTTCACACTGCTTAAATAATGCTCATTCTGTTGGGCAACTAAAGCAAGAATATTCAAGCCTGTCATTCCTTAATTTTTCACTTGCTTTATTTAGTAATGCTTTTTTGTTTTCTGTGTTGTTTATGAATGGTGTTTGTGAGTGAAGCATTCTGTTTCTGGTACAGAAGACTTTTTCAAGTGTTACTCTGTTGTTCCTGTAAAAAAACCCTGTAAAGTAATTTTTGTTTCTCAGTTCACTCTGTGACATCTCTGCTGTGACTGAGAGCTGAATCCCGCTGATTTGGTTACCAGTGTTGCTTTATGTGTTGCTGTTTGCCTAAATACCTCATTTCACCCGACTGTAATGGGGTGGGGTTTGTTCTGACTGTTGTCCTAGGTATGACCTGAACTCTTACCTTGCAGATGACAAAACCTTTCTAATATATCCTAGATTTTAAAGTGGCTTTGTGACCCTCTGTGGAAATGTGGTGAATTGGGAGAGAGCCTTCCTCTCTGGTAGTCCTTACGAGGAGCAGTGGGAGTGGTGAGGTTATACGTCAATAGCCAGTCTCCTAAACAACTAAAAGAGAAAAGACACACTCTGTACAGTTATTCATTTGGAGAGCTGCTGGTGGTTATTGAACTTCCTGTGTGTTCAGATAGCTGTGTGCCAGGAAAAAAACCAAAATACACTCTGCTTTGCAAGGAGATCTGATTAACATAGGGGAATTGGTGCATGAGTTGCTTATGGAACACATAATATCAAGACCTCCACACTAGGATTAATTTTTTAAGTGAGAAGTGGAGTCTTTTTCCTGTGGGAGATGTAAACTGAGGGGCCAGTGTGAAATGTTGCTCAGTGGGAATTAGGAGTTTTCCAGCTTGCTTCCCCTGCTGCCAGAGCATGGAAGGAATCTCTGCCAGGCTCCTGCTCGCTGATGGCAGCAGCCTGTGCAAGCTGTGTCCTTTCCAGGTAGGCCCTGGAGGTGAGAAACACAGAGAGTGTGGGTCTGAAGCACATCTTGAAGATTTCTTGGTCCTTCTGCTTGCACAGAGTTCTCCTTTACAAAATGAATGATTTCTGCAACCTGTTGTTACAGACCTCCAATAATGAAAAGTCCATGGCTTTCCCAGGCAGTCTTGAGTACTTCATTACACTGTGTTATAGATTGCTCCTCCTGCTGTCTGACCGGTTGCAATTAAAGCCTGGAACTTCATTTTGGTACACACTGGGTCAAGGAGTTTTCTTTCTTCTTTGGAGTTTTATATACTTGAAGACTTACCATGTTTCTTTCCTTTATAATTTTTTCATAACATAAATGACCTAAATGTCCTCCAGCTTTCTTCATGCTTTTTTTTCCCTTTTGTGATCTTTCTTTGGGCTCATCTTCCTTACACTGTGTATCAGGGAAAACTGAACATAAAATTTTTGTTGTGGTTTTGTTGATGCTGCGTGGAGTGGGAGAGGCAATATGTGTCTTGCAAGCTTCATTCCTGTCTGTACATCTCAGTATGATGTTTGTCTTTTTCACAACAACCTGATGCTGTTGACTTTATGTTCAGCTTGAATAGACTGTTTCCCCCACATCCTTTTGTGAAGAACTGTTACCTAACCAGTTCTTCCTCATCCTGCATTTATGTAAATGATTAGTCCTTCCTCTGTTTCGCTTGTACCTATTGAATTTCATACTGTTTTCTTCAGAACTTTACTGGAGTTGTTCTAATGCATTCGATGTCCATCACAGCTTCTTGTCTAGTGCATCATTCACCTTCCTAATTCAGACTTTCACTGAACCTAAGAAATACTCTTGTAACCCCTTTTAATGCATAATTCCAAGAATCATTTAAAACTAGTCTTTGATATAGTTTTCCAGCCTGTTTTGCACCTATGTGAGTCTCATTAAGGCTCTGTTTTTTGTGCTTCCTTATGAGAGAATCTTGAAAGACAATTAAAAGAGCTCAGCTACATCCATAATCTGTTATTTGATGCTTCTCTACTCCCTGCTTCCTTCTTACAGAAGGAACTTGGACTGCTGGTCATGATTTGACAACAAAGTAATGTTTGTTGCTTGTCTTCTTTTAACCTTCATATGTAAGAAGCACCTTAATTATTTGTTCCACCTCTGTTTCATTTGCTTGTCTGCGTTTTTCCTATTTGTCTCTTTCTTATGCATTTAAAGACTAGAAGGAAACGTGGTCTTTTCCTACTCTACTGTGTTCCTCCCCTGTGTTCAAGTTTTCAACCTGACCATTCATTTCAGGTGTTGTTTCATATTGGTTCTTCCAGCAGCCTAGGATCACATTAAATCAGCTGATTTCAGCTGATCTGAAAACATCTGACTTATCAAAGCTGTTTCCAGACTGAAATCTGACCTTTTTGTGTCTGTATGAGTAATGCAAGTCTCTAACTTGCATCTGATTTGTAGAATAAAGACAGATGTAGCAAAAAAGTGTTAAGCATTTCAGATGTCTCCCCATCATCTGTGGACAGCTTCTCCTTACCCACTGATACTTTTATTAATCTCCATGTTGTGATTGTTTACATAGAATCCATTGCCGATGCAGTAGTTTGCCAAGGCAAAAACCCGTTTCCATTAAATTCATATTTATCTATAGTTGTCCTAAGGAGCTTTTAGAATATCCACCTTTAGCCCTGGTGTTAACTCATGGATGCCAGCACTTCATGCAGGATTGTAAAATATACTGATTTTATTTCCAGTGTCAGCCAAGAGGTGCTATGGCCTTCAGAGGTACCATGTCATCAGAAAAATACTGCTCTAAGCACACCCAAACTCAGAGACTGTTTTCCTTTGTTAGTGCAATATCGGCACAAATCTGGCATCTGTGTTGTGTTCTCAAGTATTCAAAACAAAGATTTCTCATCAATAAAGACTAATGCTTCCATAAATCTGCCTATAGTTGTGCATTAATATAAATAATGCAGTAGATTTACAAAATAGGGAACTCAAGTTCTGAGCAATGTCACCTTAATGATCTAACATCAGAAGGTTGCCTAAAAAAACCATGTCCGTTGAAATGTTCAGAGGAGTGGGATAATGACTTGTGTTTATTTAATGGCTCTGTCAAAAGAAATTCCTGCAAAAGCAACAAGAGTTCACTGTTTTTAGGAAGAATTGGCAGTGACTCTCATTTTTAGTTTGCCTTGTGCTTTCTTTTAGAAGAGATTCTTGTGACCTTTTCTGACAAGCTCTAACACTTCCATTGTTTGCTGCAGGTCTTTGAAATGTGGCAGAGATAGCCTTGGGCCCAGGGAGGTGCGTTTTGCTAGTTCAGTTCACATTTAACAAAGTTAAAAGCTTTGAAAATTGCTATTCCTCATCTGTGGTTTAAGTTGCTTAATTCTGGCAACCTGCCCAAAACCCTGAACATTCCCATCGTGGCAGAGAGCCAGAGATTGTGAACCAGCAGCATCCTGGTAGCTCATCTGGGCTTCCAGCACAGATTACATGAGAGCAGAGACTTCAGCCCACATGCCACCGGGACAACTGGAGAAAGGAAGGTGGACACAAGGAAGCTGCCTGTCTTCTGAGAGCAGAAAAATGAGGCCCCATCCCTGCATGGCATCTGTTCATACTGTTACATTACAAATACGTGTAATCATCAGAGTCTGAGCTTCTGCTTAATGGTATGAGTTACATGCCTTTTCTTGGGTTTTTTTAATTGAAAACGTGTGGTTCAAGACAAAGATTATGCGACCTCAGGGAAGAGAAGCTAGGTGAGCCTGGGCCAATCCCTTTATAATAGTTCAATCTGAGAAGGAGATCACTGTAACTTTTTTCCTGGCTGGACTGACCATCAGGTGAAATTACTTGCGCATGAGTAACCAATTCATTACCTTGTCTCAGATTTGTTTCTCTTTGACCAGGTCATTAACATAATCTTCTCCTTGCCATTAGCTAATAAATTTAGGGCTTCTCAGCCCGGTGAGGTGGCTGCCCACACTCCTGTGCGGTCCTGTTCTTCTCTACTGAGAACATCCACGGGGGAGGTTGTCATCTGGAAATAAATTGTCTGTCTTGCTCTTAATTGATTGCCATGAGCAGACACGCTCCTGTCCTGTTGCGCAAGTGAGGCAATTGTCCAGTAGCTGATGTGTTGTGACTTTCGGTTCTGAAGGTTTAGAGTTTAGTTCTGAGTACTTGGGTTCTTTCATCGTTTTAATCCCCAACAATGAAAACCAAACCAAAACCCTGAAAGACTCTGCTAAGAAAATGTTACTTCATCGCTAGACAAAGTAAAAGGCAAAAGGAGGCTACCAGATAATTACAAAAATTACAAAATGAAGTACTTAGCAGCAGCCTTTGTTACTGCAGTCTCTCCTGTCTTTGTGTACTGGATGCCTGTAGGTTATATACATGTGCACATTTCAGTTGTATGATCACATACTGTAATTTGCTACCAGACCACTTCCTTGGTGCTCACAGTAAGAGTAACCAGAGGCAGCCATCTGCAGGGTTGCTTTCCTTCCTTTGCCCAGGCATAGTTTGGAAGAGCTCTTTCCAGACTCCTGGCCATGCAAATATATAGCAGGCAACTGAAAACCCTTTAGCGTGAAATAATTTGACCAACAGCTAACTTGAGGTGTGTCCCAAGGATTTCGCCTTCACTTTCTTCTTCACCTTGCCAGGTTCAAACTTGAGAGCATCATGTCAGCTCAGGCAGATGTCTAAATGTTAGGTTGTGATTGAACATGGACTAGTTTGGTTGTGCCAAAATTAAACCTGTAAAATGATAAGCAATTAAAAGCTTATGCCTAAGGCTTTTAAGATAAAAGTTTACATTTTATTGCATATTCACATTAGCTGCAGGCACAATCAGAAGAGTGAGGAAGGCAAAGTCTTAAGATATCTGATGCTGATGAAACCTGGAGGTTACCTAAATATTTGTGATTAATCTTACATAGGAAATAAATTCAGTGAATCTGTAACTTGTGTCCAGTAGCTGGGTTTTTCATATATCCAAAAATTTTAGGGACAGTAGAAACCAGAGACACTTTGTGTCACCATACACCATGCAAATAGCACAAAGTTGAAGAATGTACTCCTAAACTGATGAGTTTGTGTATCAGACTAACAGAATAGCAGAACTAACATTTCTTTGTACGAAATGAGTATTTTCTAATACATGGATGCTCTTCCCTTACTAGAAGCAAAGAGCAATGCCACTTGTATTTTGTTGTGTCACTAAATCGTAATGTTATGGTGACCTGCTACATTAAAAATACCTAACTAGCCTAAGTAGAGAACATCTCAGCACAACTGGGTCATGAGGATGTTTTTTGCATTTTTGGAATAAAAGAGAAAGCAGATTTATTCTATCTTTGCAGACTCTTTCCATATGGTATTTGATATTCCTGACACTAGTAAAAACCACCTTTTGGCTTCAGCTCAGACTGTTTCACAGCCCAGAATAATCAAAATTGAGTGCATGTCGGACACATGCAGACCTTGCCAAAGGTATAAATTCTATTAAATGAGCCATATTAAATTTTTAATACTCCCAGGCTAATGGGATGATTCTTTGGGTGAAATCCTGTGTTTAAAAAATAAAATACTAGAGTATCATCTTGATGACATAAAATTATCTATTTGACTGAAATGTATTTGGTATCTTGTTTCTATAGCATCTTTATACAGCTTTTCAGACTATTAGTTCAGCTGAGTTTCCTGAACTTTTTCTACATCCAGCCACATGCTGCGCATTTTCACTCACCTACTTGTGCATTACTTTCATTTGCCTTATCTTGCATTTTAATGTTTTCACAATTTTTTTTAATGAGCCTAGACAGTGTGATTTTTGATAGGGGTACAGGAAAATGCCTTTTATTTTGTCCAGTCAAATAAGAGGCCAGTGTCTGTACTTGCCTCTTGAGGAAAAATAACTTGTCTGTTCATTGTTTGTAGGTCTTCCCTTTTCTGACTTTCAGCCCTATCTCAATCTCAGCTTCCTCTCCTGCGGTTAATTACCAGTCCTGGGTTGTTCTCTCATCTCCTTTCCTCTTCTAGGAGTTGTATAAAACTCAAACCACATAAGTTTTTCGGCTAGATTCCATACCTTTTTTTTTTCCCTTTTTCCTCTCAGCATCTTTTTCTTCCGGCCTTCAACACTGCCTCTTGCTTTCTTTAAAGTCCTCTACCTTCATACAACCTGTCTACAAGCTCTTGAGTTCCTCAGACTGTGGTCTTCATTCTGGCTGCTCTCCATGTCTCATACAAGACACAGTCCATTGCCCCATCTTTTCTTCAGTTTCAGTCTTGGTTTTCTTCTCCTGAGTGTTGGGCTGTGTGTCAGAGCTGCAGCCCCACCTTCTCTCTGTGAACTGTCACCGTGCCTGGTGCTGGCTTCCTGAGAGCAGCAAAACAACTATTTAAATATTTTCAAATATAGGGATGCAGCCTAATATTTAAAGCTGTTGTCCTCTTGTTAGAGTAATGGTGTGATGGGATAATCTCCCTAGAGAAAACATGCATACGCTATAAAACACATTAACTGAGCTTCCAGAATGTGTAAAAGGAAGAATAGAGACTTCGGGGCTTTTGTGGAGTGTGAAACAAAGATATCCTGAAGCCAGCTGACTCCAGCTGATAAATCCAACCCCATGATGCTGCATTTAGATTTGAGGGACCAGCTCTGGAACCTCTGTGCTTGCTGTGCAGTGACTCCACGGCTGGACAACAGTCAGTTTCATTAGATCCCATAACCTGTTGATCAGTGAGCAGGTCAGGGAATCTGGTGTGGATACCTCATGCTTTTTAGGGGCATTTCCAGCCAAGTTCTCAGGGACTTTGGCTTTTGAACTCAAAAAGGCAAGTCACGACTACTGTGTTGTTTAGAAGAATTGTGTAGTCAGTGCTTAAAAGAATGATGTAAGAAAAAGGCTATTAAATTTTTATTTCATCTGATTCGTTCCTACCCATCTTGTACAGCAAACACATGCTAGAAATAGGCACTTGGTAGTATTTGTATTTTCACCAAACCAGTAACTAATATGTATAATGCACAAGTATTGAAAGAAAATGTTTTACATAATGATGTTTCACCAAAAAAACCCCCAAAACCCCCTCAAAACTAATATTTGTTAATGCCTCTGAAGGCATGTCAAGTGCTCACACACAGTTCTGCCCTTCTTCGTGTATTTCCGTTGTCTCTGGAGTTCAATGCTTTTACCATAGATTAAATAACTAAAGCTTTGACGCAGGTGGTGATTAGGAGCATCACATTGTCATAGTATTAACTTCGCCTTTATCAAAAATTACTTGGACTAGTAAGTATGGAAAGAAAACCTTATAAAATTTCTGCTTTGTCAGGTAAGAGAAGAGAAAATTGTGCGCGTTACACACATTTTGCACATCCTAAATCTTGTGTGTTCTGGATAAAATGCTTTTAGAAAATCTAATGAAAGTGGAAAGACAAACACAGAACAAATCTCCATGTTAAATACATATTTTCAAGAGACAGTAGTCCGGCTTTTAAAAAATTGGTAATTTTAAAATAAAATATGACATTTTGCTAAATTTATTGTTTTAATAGCTTTGGATTTCCTTTGGTAAAGCCTGGTTTTAAATTCAGTTATGTCTTCAGTTCGTTAGGTAAGTAATTAAAGCATTTGAATGATAATATTGCCTAAGGCAATTTCAGAGTTAACCAGAAAGCATGTAGGTGGTGACTGAAACATTTAGCATTTTTGTAGAGAGTTTCAGCAACAAGTACTGAGACTTTATAGTTAGCATTTAATATATCTGGTAAGTAGTGCTCTGTGACTTGAAGTAGCTTTGTGCTTTAAGAATTTGTTAAAATATCATATTTCCACAATTTGGTAATGCTATTTTAATTATTTTCTCTTAGTAGTGTTATTTCCATATATATAACTTATAATAGGAGATATATTTTAAGTAATGTAGTACCTTAAATTTGAGGTCAATGGTTAGTTGCTGGATTTTGCTTCAAGTTGTAAAAAACCAGGAGAAAAACATCATCTTAATTACTTCACTGAATCTGGAGTAACTGTCTGGCAGCTCCTATGCAATATTTGTTTCTCTGATTAAAATCTTGTGCATGGTAAGGAAAGTTATTCATTTATTGCTGCTTTTCCTTCCCTATTTTGTATATTCCTGTTAAGCTGTTAATTCAGTGTATTTAGAGATATTTGTCTCGTCGTTAATGGATTTGTTCATGCCAATTTGAATTGTTGACAGGATTAAGAAAACCAAGCACTTTTTAACAAGTTATTCTGTACATAGGATGTGGTACCTTTTGCACTTTCTAAATGAGTTAGCAGTGCTTCTGTCAGGTGAGGAGGTAGTGTGTTTACACAACAACTTTTTAGGCCTGATTGTGACAGCAAATGAAAAATGACTTCCCCAGCTCTACGGGGTATTTTCCCCCAGAAGCAGTGAAAACAAATCAGTGGATAGCAGCTAATTGCTGAGCACTGACAGGCTTCAGTCAAGGGGGGGCATCGTTGGTCTTTCACAAATAGACAATAACAAGTAAATCCGTTTGACCATAAACTTAAGTGGCTGTGATATAGTAAATTACTTGCTCTTAATTTGCCATAATTTGGGAGCTCTCTAGCTCTAAAGTGCATCAACAACTTGTTTGTTGTGTACATATGCTTTTAGTTATATTACATTGAAAAAAAAAATTATCTCAGTTCTTCCACTATAATTCAGATGCTGGATTTGCATCAGTCACACTCTGCCTGTTTGATTAGATCTAAGAAGTTTTTAAAGTGTCAGTAATTTTCTAGGGAAATAACTGTGTATGTCTTGAAAACATCAGCTGCAATCAGCGTGTCCTCTGCTGAATTTGAGGAACAGCAGATAGGCTGACAAATGCCAAATGCCTGAAATATTCTATTTCTTGGTTTATGCCCACAAAAATATTACTAAAAGGGTCAAAATACCTGTTTTGGAAATGATTGTTATTACCTAATGATGGCCCAATGATATTTGTTAGAAGCCACCCTCTGATAACAATTTTTGTCCGAAATTCCTTTTCCACATAGAAAAGCTAAAGCCTGGAAGAGGAGGCTCTTTGGGCATGGTTGGAAGTGGCTGTTCAGAAACATCGTGCCAAAATTACCTTTATGCAGTCGCTCACTAGCACGGAAAGAGCACCAAAAGCTGTGCACTGGAGTCTGTAGAGAGGAATCCATCAATCCTATGTTGTGACTGGGATCCCCCCACTGTGATGGTGGATTGCAGCTCATGGCACACTCTGCCCCTGCCTTGCCTGGCCTTTGATCCAGATGCAGTGTTATCTTCATTCACAGTGAAAGGCCTTGTGGGGATGCTTTTCCATGGCTGCATTTTGGGAGATGTTTTCAAGGCTGTGCAGGACTATGCTATAAGTGTTTCAGCACGGTGTTTCCACTGGTACAATTCTTGGCCTCTTCTCCTGGGTAGATCTGGAATCCTGTTTATCTGCATCCTTTGGAGACAAGTGCCTAGGGCAACAACTGTAGATAATAACTTGCGATTCGTGTCTTTTGCAAGTTACAGTCATTGTAAACTGACAGCTGTGAAGGACCTAAACTCACATCAAAGGATACAGATGATCTAGTTAGGTCAATTAATGTTAATTCTCATCTTCCATTAAATTCTTTTATCTTCTCTCTTTTTCTTTTCTTTTCTTTTTTCCAGCCAAGCCCAATACCGAGTCCTGTTTTGGGGAGAAAGCCAAACGCTAGTCAGTCACTGCTCGTGTGGTGCAAAGAAGTTACAAAAAACTATAGGGGAGTGAAAATCACCAATTTTACTACATCGTGGAGAAACGGTTTATCCTTTTGTGCAATATTACACCACTTTAGACCAGACCTAATGTAAGTTGTATACTCTTTGCCTGCATAAGCTGACCCTCATAGAAATATTGAACGTTATTTTTACTTAAAAATCAAATACGAGTGTGTTCCACGTGTTGAACTGCTTTCACCCTTTGCTTTCCAGCAGGGAACCATCCTTTCTAAGAAATCAGGTTTATGAATGCTCAAACTTTGTGACCTCTTTGCTCTGTCTTGTTGCATAAACAGTTATTTCTCCCCTCTTTGTGATTTGTTTTTCTTCTTCTTAATCTTATACAAAGAACTGACTTCAAGATGATTATGAGAATTGCGCCAGTGTTGAAATGAGATGAGAGGAATAAGCTCTTTGTATGCTGACAAGGACGGATTACCTCCTGGTAAATTTGGTTGTCAAGGCTGGCCTGTAGTCCCTGCCTTAACTTCTTTTTTAGATGGAGAGCTTCAGGCAATGAAACATGTAATCGGTGTTTATTTATTTATTTATTTATTCCTTTAATTTTCCACACTATTAGTTTTGTTGATTGAATTGCTGTGAAATTGCTAGTTACTGTATGATATTATTGTATGTCAAATTTTTAGATTTAGTTTGTTTTAAAACTGCTGCTTTTATCAAATACTGTATATACCCACTGTGCCATTTTCCCCCTCAGTGACTACAAGTCCCTGAATCCTCAAGATATTAAAGAGAACAACAAAAAGGTAAGAACTGTCAGGGGGGGAAAGAAAAAAGACATAGCCTCAATTTTGACTTCACTGCAGGTTTTTATTAATTTTGGGAAAGTGAGGTTGTTTTGTAAGGTCATAACTGCGGCTCACAGAAGGTATTCGGCCTCCCGTGGTTCAAATCGGATGCATTATTGACGCGAGTTTGTCATGGTTTTAACATTCACAACAAGTGCAAGGCTGGCATTAGAGTTTAATATTTGTATGGCCTACATTACCTGTGAGAGCAGAGGGAGGGCCTGGCCAGCCTTCTGTTAGCACTCCTCTGATTTTTCCAATCAGCCACGTAATTAAAAAAAATGAAAAACTTAACTGCTCTTGGACTGTCGTACACAAGGCTTCTCTTGCTGTTGCTCTAATGAGGCTCTGGGAACGGGGCACGGTTGATGTTGCTTTGATGGTGATTTTTATATTTTTAAAGATGAAATTTTACACCTATACTGCATCAACTGAATGAGGTGGTATGCGCAACATGGGAAGTTTAGGATTAAAGGTGTTGAGACAATACGTTGAAACTAAATTAAATACTAGCGGAATAGTTTATAGCCTTGTGCTGTGCAACTGCCTTAACCCACTCTTTGTAGGTGCATAGATATAAAATGTTTCTCTGGAGATGGCAGGAATTCAGTTTGGGGATCACCGGAAGACTTTTTATTTCTGCTCACTATTTTAGGCATGCTACAAGCTTCAGTTGGGCCCTAGGGACATGTTTAGAAATTGCAATTTTCATGTGAGTCACTGATAATAAAATTGTTCCTGAAGATCATCTGAAAATTGTTTTTAAGTATCTGCCTTCTTAATGCTCTGATTTTATTTTTATACTTCTTTAAAAGGCACTAAATTTAACTGGGATGAAGCTATAAAAATATACTTTGAATAAATTAACCAAGTTCAATATTGTACAGCAAACGTCTCTACAATCTAATATTATGTAGTTACATGGAATTTCTGAAAGTGCTTTATTAAAATTAATTTTTGTTTATATTTTAATGTGCCTGCACACTTACGTGTTAGGCAGGGAGTTCCTTGTCTTTAATTTAGTATTTAAGTATTCTAAATAATGAAATATCTCTGAGCTGCTGCTATCTAATGAGTCATTTGGCTGATGATATTTTTTTTCACAATAATATGAGGGCTTATAATGACCTAAGTGGATTATCTGTGACATCACAGTATTTTCTGTGACCATATGTTTTTGTACTTCAAGTTTTGTTGAGCGTCTGGCCTAATTAAGGTGGATTATAAAAAAGAAAGGATAGATTATTAATTAAAAATGTTAGCAGTATGATCAGTCATTTTTTCTTTGTGAAACTGTGATGGCAAACAGTGAACTTTTTAGCCTGTCGTTGTAACAGGATATAGTTCCCAGAATTGAAGAAACAGTGATTGTTGTTATTGTGCAGTTTTTTTCTTTCATCACTTCGCCAGCCTTTGCCTGACAGCTACACTGAGTATCTCAGTTGCTTCCTGCAGATTTATTTCCTGGTCTCACACAGTTCTGCCAGATAACCCCATGTGCCCTTGGTTGGAGTGAATGCAGCACTGCCAACAATGGCTGCCTGGAAATTCATGCAGATATGTAACACATTTGACAATGATTCCTCCTAACCAATTAAAATAACATCTTTGGATGAATAGGATGATTTTCTTTGTCTGAAGCAGCTCTTTTTTTTTTTTTTTTTCTTTTCTTTTTTTTTTTTTTTTTGTTTCTCTACCTCCCCGACTCTCCCCGGAAGGGAAACTGTAGATTAAAGGTGAACCCATACGAGTATATCTTTTAGAAGTGCATGACCTTGTTTGTACTTTAATAAAATAAAGAAGAAATCTAAAGAGACAACTATTTCAGTGCAAATACTAAGTATAATTACACATGGAAATGCACTCTTACAAAAGGCACATCATCAGAGGTTCTTTACAACACACAGCAACCACCTGCCAATGTGGTGCTGCCACTGATGCTGAATAAAAAAGGGTATTTACCTGTGACATCTGATCTTGGCCAATATGTCAGTGTGTTACAGAGTTGGGAAATGATTGGAATACTGCCTGTGGTGCTTGTGCTGATGGATCCCAATTGATGTCTGTCAATCAGCTTGTCAGTAAATTAAAAAAAGAAAAAACTTCCTTGGGGGATAGGTAAATAGGCCTAGTGTCCTGCATATACATACATAAAAAAATGCAATACAACTACTACGTTGGCATCAGCCCGAATTGGAAGGTATTTTGGTGTGCATTGCAAATTCAAATTTCTGTTTGGAACAAAAGAGAAGCTAGGATTATCTCTGAGAAAATTAGAAACATTACAGGGATACTTTCCCAGCTGGTCCAGAGAGTTGTGCTTCTACTTAAATCTCAGAGATAGCTAACTATCTATATTGCCTTACCAATAATGTTTAACAGCTAATTTGATTTAATATGTCCATCTGATTATTATTCAATAATAATGACATTAAAAACAATGAAAAATGTATTAAAATTACAGCATACTGACAGCTTAGTTCCTTATCAAGAACAGAAAATTTTAAAATTGCTAATAACGTGTCCTGCACTTTAAAAATATAAGCTACGAAACACGACTTGGCTGGAGCTTTGAGGGGATGAAGGAGTCAGAAAGTAGTAAGGCACAACAGTATGGTTGTAATAATGAATTTCTGGTTTTAATTATTGTTTAGAGAAGCTTGTTTCATTTGAGAGATTATTGTGAGGGGAATGTCTTTTCAATGTTCAATTGGCACTTTCAATTTCTGTGATGCTTTTTGTTCTCCAGTTTTTGGCCATTTCTAACAAATTCCTCAATGTATTTGAACTTGAGTGATCATCCTAATAAAATATTCCATTTTTAAAAGGACTTCTTTCAAATTATACATTTAAATTGAACAATTCAGAATTACAGGGGTAGTATTGAGTCAAAATAGAAAATATTCCTTACCTTAAAGCTGGAGTTGTGTTTTTATAATAGATGTTCCAGCTCACCTCTACAATTTGATTCCACAAAGTCATAAGCACATATCTAATTGTGTGGGTAGAAGGTGCTTGTTGGCATCAGTAGGATCATGTAGGAGCAGAGTTAAATATGCAGGGAAAGAAACATTTGCAGAAATCAAGGCTGAGTTATGCCTCTGTATAACAAAAATAATTTGTCTTGGAAAATTGACTCTGTTAATACAAACTAGTTAGAAATATGATGCACTTACAAATATGCTGGAATATCAAGAAGCTCCCAGCTTTTCTAGTAGTGGAGAAGAACCCATCACACACTGCTGTATGGACATGTTCAGAACACACAGTTGCTATTTCTGGAGCTACTGTCTGGAAAAGGAGTGTCCATTAAAAAGGAGAGAAGCAAAAATGTCCTTTAAAAGGAGAGAAGCAAAAATGCCTATTGACCAGAATGAGAGGGGGTGGGAAACAGGGATCTGACATCAGTGAGAAATAACTGTGTTTCATCCCAAGCATCACCAGAAGAACTGAGAAGCCAACAAAAAGTGATTGGAGCTGTACTGAGAATATCCATCATTCCCAATTCAGTCCTGCTGTGTTGTTACTTCTAAGCAAGTACCTTTCCTGACAATCCTGAAACACTGTCCCCACCTTCATTTTATGGATCATGGGAGGAACTCGTAGAATTTAGTTTTATTAGCATATAACTAAGAAATTAAGTGTATAAAAAGAGTTTAGGTCAAGTCATGTCTATGGGCCTTGGCTGCCCTGGACTGCTGTGCCTGTTCCTTAGATCCTTTCATTCTTCGGATGGTAACTCCCACTACCTGCAGTGTGGGGTAACAAGTTATTTGTGCCACTGAACCAGCAGTGACCCACTTAGCAAACAACACATCCTGGTGTTACCTTTAGTCCACAGACAGCACCGGCGGCTTGCTCTGCTTTCATGCCCAGCCTGTTCTCTGCTGCCCTGTGAGCATTCATCCTGCCTGGTTTCTGCTGTGGCTTGGGCTGCACACCCCAACCCCTGCACTGCTCTTCTGTATCTCACCCTTCTCTGTCTCATCATATCCATTCAGTTCCACCCATCTTGTCTGCCTCTCCTCCATAGCCAGCCTGATCCTGCTCCTCCAACTCTGTTTCCCAAGATCATGTAAATGAGAGCTGTCCCTCTTCTACCATCCGAGTTGTTTCCATTCCCTCCCACTATCATTTTGCTGCTGTTCTGCTTCATTTGGAGTTTTGTATCGGCAAATACATCAGTTGTGTTTGCCGCTGCTAGTCCTATATCTAAACACAGCTCAGTATTTATACATGGCATAACAATCTCTCATACTGATAAAACTTCCCAAGAAACACCACACCAAAGACCGGCAATGGTTTTGGTCCCAATCACTTTGCATGGGGAAAGCCAGAAGAGCTTAACATTAAATTATTCAGACCATTTCTATGTCTAGATAAACTCTGTGAATCATTTGTTATAATGATGTAAAAATCAACTAAAATGCTTTGGGAAGTTATACCTGAGCATGAGGGGAAGCATCCAGAATTTCAGGAAGATAAATTCCAGCTTTTGGAAGAAGAGTTTGAAAAGCCACTGAAATGAAATCTGTTTGACCCTTGAGAAGGAAATGACATTGCAAGGAGAAGGAGAGAGCCTCCTTTTCTCAGACCAAACAAAATAACTGGGTTTGCCTGGAGCTGGCCAGCCCAGCCCCATGTTCTGTCTTTCTGTTGAACATTTACCAATATGAAAACCAAGAGGATTAAAAAAAAGAATCAAAATTTATGGTTTTTTCCTATTCTTCCAAAACTAAAGAAATTAAGGAAAAAATGTAAAGTTGAAGAGTTGAAGCCAGTGAAGTGTGTTACAGTTTCCTTGTGAAAGGGCGGTTTCCTCGTCCGTGTCTTAAATTTAGCATCTGCTTTTGTTCAAAATAGTGTAGGATCAACTGTGAGCATTGTAAGGCCCTCCAGGAAATGGTGAAAAGGAGCTGCAGGATTCCTGGGGGAGGAGAAGCCCACATGTTTTAACTGAGTGCATCTATGCTAACAGGAGGCCTTTTAAAGGCTTCCTTGAAATACAATATTGTCTTCCAAGGTTAATCCAGGATAGTAATAATTAATTGTAAATTGAGAAACGGCTTTAATTCTTCAAAACTAGAAAAACCTGATGCACCAAGCCCACTCACTTAAAGGGCCAGTAGTAAGAAGACAATGTGGCCTCACAAACTGGGAGGCTTGCAACTGTGTGGCTTTTAGAAATGAAAGTGAAATGGGAATGATTTTCACTCTCTCCTTCTTATAAATTTAGCATCAACAAATGTTTTTAAAATGCATTTGTTTGATGGATTAATGTGGTTTACGTCTAGTGTCAAGTAATCTGTGGTGGTGTTCTTTTTAGCTATCTAGACATAGGTTTTCATCAACAGAAATCACTGCAATTACATGACCAATAGAAGGCAGAAGGTTGATCATCAGTGATAAAGCTCAAGATGGATTAGTGTCGTGTTTCTTATATCTTTCTTCCTTATCTTAAAAAGCCATCCTGAGTTGCTTTTTTTTTCTGGTCCAACTCAGACTTTTTTTGTTTGCTTGTTTCCTGGTACTTGAGTGAGAACCATTTAAGATATTGGTAGGTTTTCTTAGTGCAAAGAAGAGGGCTTTCAAGCTGCAGTTTCATGAACAGCTATTTAATCAGAGAAGTGTCATGATTTTGAGTAACCAAAGATCTTAGTATAGTATGGTATTGAAGTATGTTAAAAATATTTAAAACAATGCCATTTTAGTATCTTTGCTGGTTATATTCTCTCAATTTGCTTTGCTGTGAAGATACCCTGGGACATATATAGAACCCATCAGGACAAATCAATGAGTTGGATGTTGGAACAAAAAGTAGTAATGACTATAATGAAGCGAAAAGAATAATAAGTAATAGAATTGAAGCTATATTCTTCTGTGATAGTGGATGTGTTTTAGGCTTGGTTATTTTGACTGAAACTTCCACTTGGATTCTTGAAACATTTTGATATCTAAGAAACTGCCACATTGTGATCTTTCTTTTGTCTGTTTTTAAAGGCGTACGACGGGTTTGCCAGTTTGGGAATATCACGATTGCTGGAACCTTCCGACATGGTTTTGTTAGCGATACCTGACAAGCTGACTGTTATGACCTATCTCTATCAAATAAGGGCACATTTCAGTGGCCAGGAGTTAAACGTGGTTCAAATCGAGGAGAACAGCAGTAAAAGCACATACAAAGTGGGTAACTATGAAACGGACACCAACAGTTCTGTCGACCAGGAAAAGTTCTACGCGGAGCTGAACGACCTGAACCGGGAGCCTGAACTGCACCCACCAGACGGTGGCTTGGCAGACTTTGCTTCTCAGGACGACTCTGTGTTTGTAAATGACAGCGGTGTTGGTGAATCCGAGAGCGAGCATCAGACTCCTGATGACCATTTAAGCCCAAGCACAGCTTCCCCTTCTTCACGCAGGACTCGAAGTGACACGGATCCACAGAAATCCCAGCAGAGCTCTGGACGGACTTCTGCCTCTGAAGAGATTGGGAAGTGTAGCAGTACAGACACGACACAAGTGCAGCCTGCGTTGGGAAGGAAGAAATTGCTGATAACTGATACTTTAGACTTCAGTGACTTAGCACATGTCAGTGATCAAAAAGAGGATATGTCTCCCACAGTTGCTTGTGAAGATAACAAGAAGAGACACCAGAGCTTAGACAGTACCACTGGTTTCTCAGAGCAAGAAAAGCTGGGATATTTAGGATCCACAGAGAGCACAAGAGTAGATCCCAGTTCACCTGTCACAAAACAGAGTTTATCTCCTACTTCTAAGCCTGGATACTCCTATAATATGGATACAGATCTTGCAAAGAAACCACATGCTTCTCCAAGGCAAACAGAATCTGATTCTGACAGTGATGCCAGAACAGCTTTAAATCATGCAGATCAAACTGCCAAAACAGCCCAGGTAAGACATATATGCCTGTGAGTTAGGATGGAGAGACTGTTCAAGTTATTCCTCTGTATTTGTAATTTACACCAAATCTTCAACATAAACGGCGGTGTATTTTTATTTGTGGGCAATAAATATTTTGCCTAAAAAGTAGGTGGTGCTAAAAAGCAGTCGTTACATGAAAAACTAACGTATAGAAATTGTCCCACTGTAAATCTTTCCAATTTCTCTCCAGTTAAAGGAAGTTGTGTTCTCAACTATCTCAAAGATGGCTCCAAAACTTTTGGCACAGCCTGTGACAGCACCTTTCCTCTGAGTATTGCATACTGAGGCAAAAACTAGAAAAAGATATCAATTCGTATAGAAATATAAAGTTTTGAATACCCTAAAATTTACTAAAGATAATGCAAAATCTTGTCTGGAAAACCACACAGCCTTGTGAACATAGCCACAATGGTGAGGTAGAAACTCCAGATGGTTAAATTTTACTGCTGTCCATTGGGTGGCCTAAAACACATTGCTTCACCACAATATCATTTTCCTTTCTATAAAGATAAAAGTGTATGCCCATCTACCTTGCAGATTTATTGTGAGAATGAAAGTTGAGTATTATATATATGCTGAATATTATCAAGAAATCATATCATCATAAAAATATGCAAAACATATTATCACCTCAGTTTACAAAAATGCCAAAGCAGCCTTATAATTTTGCCCCTGTGAAGAGCTTTCTTGAGTTTGATCTTTGTTTGGTTTTGTGCCATTAGGTCTGGTAAGAAAAGAATATAGCCAGGCTTTTGGTAGTGTGAATTTCTTCAAATATTTTTATGGGTTTTTTCTGAAGAAGCACCATAAAGATTCATTTTATTACAAGAGAAGCAGTTTATAGATGAGTGATAATGACCAAATATTAGTTCCTTAGCCTGCTAATTTCTTTCCTTTCATCAGTGTATTCTCATGAAGTTTCTCTTCATCATAGTCATCATCTTTGTATACTGGATGAGAAAGGAACAGCTTGGCCAGAATAAAAGAGCAGGAGGAGACAGGATTTGTTCTCTATGAAAATTATCATGGGCAAGGGTGTAACAGGCCAAGAAAAAGCAAGCGTTGACTTTAAAGGCAGTTCTTTGTTGTTAATCATTGATGCTTTTGCACATGGTAATAAAATCTCAGACTTGAGGCTCACTGTTAACCTACACTCCATTGCTGACTAGAGTCAACCATCCTCCACGTGGTTGTTGCAGGAGCACAACAGGCAACACCTGTCTCAGCTCTGGCTCCTGTAAAGGCCTAGAAATGCATTTTCCCAGTCTTCACTGTTGACCTTGACTAAGAAGCCAGCCCTTGGGCATATGTCTGTCTGGGAGCTGCTCATGTTCTCATGTTGCCTGTGCAGAACCCCCTTTCATTATTTCTACTGTCTGTGAATATACCCAGTCCTGTGTATGAAGAAGGGATATCCTTGTGGATATTCATAAATTAAATAGAAGCAGATGATTTTGCAGGGTTTTTTGCCTTGTACCCAGCGTCTTTGTGTTCAATTTAAGTTATAAGTGAGTGGTACCCATATAAATAGCCAACAAAGCATTTTTGTTGTAGCCATATTTGCATACATATTAAAGTAAATAAGTAAACACATAGCACGTTTGACATAGGTTCTGTGAAGCCAATTGGGTTTTTTCCACATTTGCAGTTTAAAGGTATTAAATATTGATAGAAATCAAGTTTTAAGGGGAAGGAAGAAAACTCCTATTTACATTATAAAGGTCTATTACTTTTTTTTTTTTTTTACATTTTGATCATCTTTTCATTTCTGTAGAATGCTCTGTCACTTCATGAAGACATAATTCATGTGGCTCCTGACCTTTATTGTATAGGAAGGCCGCTGTCTATTAACTGCTATATAAACGTTCAGTACCCTGAGGCTGCCTTGCTGTTAATTATATTTCTTTATTTTTAAGCAACGTATGTTGTCAAGACAGGAAGAACTTAAAGAACGAGCAAGAGTTCTGCTTGAGCAAGCAAGAAGAGATGCAGCATTAAAGGCAGGGAATAAACAACTAAGCAATACGCTCATCCCAGCCCGCAATAAGCAGCTGAACGATGTAAGAAACATTGGCCAGTCGTGCAGTTTACAGAGTTAAAGTGCATTGTGTGTGCTGTTGTGGGGGGGCATGTCCTTGCAGAATATTTCTTCCGTCCTTCATTCACTTTTAAAGCCTGTTTTTCCTGATGTTATGGCCAATAGAAAGGTGCCTTCGACTTCCCGGGAAGCAGAAGTCTGGGAGCACCTTCTTTGATTGGCACTGCAGTTTCTAATGGGATGAAACCCAAAAGTTACTTATTAAATAATAGTGAAGTAATTTGTGCTATTTTTGATTACTTCTCTTTCAGTTAATGTAAATTGTTTCCCCAAGCCTCTGATGTCAGCTCCTTGCTGCTTTGGAAGTGTTGTTGCAGTGAATGGAGCTGCTTGTGTCAGTCTTGTAAAAGAGTTGATGGAACAATTCCTTTTTATCACAAGTTGATAAAATTCCTTTTTATCACAAAGTTGATTATGCTGGTGAGGTGGGAAAGTGGAGCTGGGGAATGAGCTCCACTGTTGAAGCAGCTGTGGTTGCATCTCCAGTGGCCTCCATGGTGACCTGGAAGGATCCCTACTCTCTGGAGATGAAAGCTAATTAATTTTTATGCAAACCTTTGCAGTGCGGTTTTTGTGATTCTAACTATTGCACGTCAGAGACTGTGCTGGCAACTGAGAGTGTAAATGTAACTGGAAAATAATGATACAGAGAAAGGCTTGAATCTTTACAGATTCACATCTTCCAGAGTTGAGTCCTGAGGGGCAGATTCTGCTCTTTACAGAAATGGGATCATACAATCAAAAAATGAAGACAGTGATTTACATGTCTCATTTCATTCTCTTAACTCTCTTGGTTCCATCCAGACTTTTTTTTTTAATAGAAAGTCCTCTCCCTAGACTGATACTTCATTTTACTTTAAAATTTATTTGTATGTGCAGACAAATCTTATTTGTATAGTGATATATAAACAATTTTTTTCTTATTTTGTTTTTTAAGTTTTTCCTATATATGTATATTTTAGTATAAATTTCACTTTGAAATTTTTTTTAAATTAGCTTTTCATAAAGAAAATGGCATTAGAGGAGAGTTACTATAGGCAACTACTCAGGCAGAAACAACCATAATTAAAGTTGCCTAACATTTTTTATTACAAGCTCCTAATTTCAAAGGTTTTACAACTTTGCTAGTATTTCATTGTTTGAGCTGAAATCTTCCCCGTCAGCCCTTCTGCCTCAGGGTAATATTTTTAATTTTTTTCCTTCAAAAAAACCCCTATTCAGCTGTTTCTCTGTATTAGGTTGGATAAAGCATTGTTCTGTCCATATTAAAAATAGATAAAATTTGGGAAGAAGGTTCCATTCCCTTGAAAAATCTGTTCAAAACAATCACAGTTGTGTTAACAGCACAATCTTGACAGAGAGCCTTGAAGTTCAGAAAAGTTCTTGTGTCAGGAAAAATTGTCTGTATGGACACAGCCCAGCAAAAAACCATCTTTAACCATTGCTCTCCTAAGGATCAGGGCCCATTCTGATGCAGATCATGGGATTGGAAAGCAAAACTTTCTCTTTTAAACTCGAACTCCTGTTAATGAAATCCCAACAGGAGTAAAAGGAGCTGCCCCACTGGCATACAGAGAAGAGATGCGCTGGGTAGATGGAAGGAGGTAGATGGCAATGTGAAGTTAGACAAAAATGAAGACGGTGTCTAGGCCGTAAAAACCAGCTGAAGGGTAGGAATTGGGGAAGGGTTTTCAGGATGACAGTCAGGATTGTGTCATTCAGGCAGCCAGATTACCCATGGGACCTCATTTCATGTGTTACAGAAGCTGAAAAATTAATTAGAAGCCTGCAGGAAAGGGAAGGGAAGGGCAGTCTTTCAGGGCAGCTTGGCAGAGCCAAAGTTTCTTGCTGCCTCCATCAGAAGCTCTGGGAGAATTGTCCTGGAACAAATGGTCCTGGCCCATGTGAAATCTGGGCACTGAGCAAACTGAAATGGGCACTCTTGGCTGGAGTTCATTGTCACATAAGACAAAAGCTCCTCAGCTCTGAAGTGTATGGTGGAGATGTGATTTGGAAACTCTTAAATATGATAGTGAAGAATGCCACAGAAATGCTCTGGAAGAAATTGATAATTCTGTGTTCAGAGAAAAGTTTCAATAGTGTATATTAAAAAAGGTGTAGGTAGACAATGAATGATGAAGGCAAAGTGAGCTATTGAACAGCTGTTTATTCACTGAACATTGTCAGTCATGGCCACTGAATAACACAAGTATCCTGTAGGGAAAAAAAGTATGGGTTAGTCAATTAAAGACTGTATGCAATGAGAACTAATGCAAAGTTGTGAAGCCAGTGTAATTTCAACATTTTCTAACTTTGGAGTGCTTGACTTAATAAGATCAACATTCTCCCAATGCATTTCTGTGGGAGACATGAATTGTGAAAGGAGAGTGTCCCTAATGGAGGCTGGTACAGTATTCTTATTTCATATATTATAGAAAGTTGATATATAACAATACACATTATAGAAAGCTGTGTATAACATGTATGTATATATTATATACATATCGATACATGTGTATATCCTGAATGAGGATGCATGTGTGCATCAACATATATAGGTATAAGATAAAACTCATTGATTTCTGTTTTCCTTTAACATATTTGATATCAGTAGAGATGAGGCATTTGCATTTGATGTAATTGTGCCAGTTTTCTACAGGTCATTGCCCCTTGGATTGTTAGCATATGCTACAGACTTATTTCTATTCATGATTTTTTGGTCACTAAGGTTAATAATAAGAACTTTGACTTAAAGCAGTGTTGTATGTGTCAGTGTGCAGTAATGTGTAGTAGTGTGTTATCCAAATGAGAGTTGTGATAATGAGAATCAGCATTTAGTAGTGGAAATTGGACTAGGCTCATTTTTGGGATGGATTGAGATTCAAAAGAAAATGGTTTAAAACAGGAAGATCTAATTTTAAATAAGAAAACTCTGAAGAGATAGTTCAGGGGCAATACTTTTGAAAGTAACTCTTGAAGTTTGCAATTGCACCTTTTTTGACACCTTCACAAAAGGAGCTTTAAGCATCCTCGTCTTTCAGGGTGTGCTCTGAACATCAGTCACCCCAGCTAAGCGAAGCCTGCGGAGTCATGAGTGACTTTAGAAAAATCTCATCTCACAGGCCTTGCTGTTACCACTTCCCGTGTGTCATGGGAGGACCAGGAATTGCTGTTCTCTCAGTAACCAGGGGAGAACAGCGTTCTGTGCATGCGTTGGACAATGTGAGTGGTGAGGACGGGTTGTGTGTGACACTGCTCGGGGTCAACAGCGGGAAGGAAATGTCCAGCTCTGTACCATGGCCATAAATACAGGTTACTTGCGGTGTGCCCACCTGGTTTCTTTTGGTAAAAGTCCATTTTGAAAAAAACCCAGTTTCTCCTCTAAGCATAGAGCATAGCCCCATTTCTTCCCTACTTGCAGCATGGTTGAAGTTTTTTCACTGTTACGTCTGCTTCTTTGGTGCTTCTCAGAAACCCTCAATCTGCAGGCTGTATGCATGCCAGACAGCATGTGGAGGTACTTGTGCAGGTATTTGAAGTCTAAGAAGAGAGCACATTGATCAGAACCTCCTTGAAATCATGCTCATGGTTTGGGAGGATCATAGCTGTGTCATTAAAATTGATGCAGCCCTTTGGAGACTGGAAGAATTAGCTTAAGAGCTCTGTGAACAGAGTTACAGATCCCCTCATGGATCCCTTTCTCTATGGTAGATTTATAAACAGCTCAGCCTTTCTGCTTGCTTTCTTGATGTATGTGTGCATGTGGTGACTCTTTTACGAGATGCTTCTGTCATTTGCAATCTGATATAGCAGCTGTAATCACTTAGCTTTTAACCAGGAGAGCCTTTTTATTAGCTTACTCATTTTTATTTAACTTGCCTTTTCTCATGGTGAATATCACAGGGCTTGAAGGGACATATCTGCTCCCACCAGATGCTGTAAAATATCAACCTGTAGTGATGGTTGTTAGCAGCGGCAGCTTGGCTGGAATGTGATGTTGGAAAGGTGAGGAGACTGGAGCTGGGCTGTGCGACCCAACTGGCAAAGTGACAGCCTAGAAAGGACCACAGCAAGTGGGAAATATTCAGAAGTCATGGGCCTAAAAGGCCTTTCCAGCAGGGAACCCTCATGTGCAGAGCATGGAGTGGAATCCCTAATTCCTGAATCTCAGCATAACTCTGCTGTCAGCAAAAATCTGCAAAGGCCGTTGGCAAAATGTTCTTATTTTCTTTTAGTGACTGGTCCACATAAAGAATGGAAATTTACTGCAGTTGTCATTTACCGTCTAAACTCAAATGACTATGGTTATGGAGTCAGCATGATTACAGAGAATGGAATTAGGAGTTAAGAAATGCACAGGCAACTTTAATTAACCTCCTTTGTGTATATGCATTATGATGTAGTCTTTAATTATGTGATCACATACTGTTTTCCCCAAAGCATTTGTGTCTCATTTTCCTCAGAGGATAGAGGTGATGGTGCAGGCTGTTTGTCCAGAGGACCTCTGTACTTTTGATTGCAGAAGTTGGAAGGAGTGCAACAGACAAAGCAAGGATTGCGAGGAGTGAAAAGATGAGGTCATGGTTACGGTGCTGGAAGGAATTAAATGTCCTTCTGCCTTTACCTGAGTTCCTGATCAGTGCCACTAAGTCTTTTGAACCAAACTTCCTCCAAGGGGTCACTGTTTGTGTGTCCTTCCTTTCTGGATTGCTTTGAGGTGAAAGTTTGATTTGCAGATATATTGAGCACCCAGGTCTGTCAGGGAAATCAATTGGAGCTGTGCTTGAGACATATAAAGGGCTGTATAAAGCTTAGTATACTGAAAAAAACCCCAGGTAATAGGCTTCCCAGAGCAAGAACCCAGTGATAGATCCTTTTAGCTGGATCTCTCCATCTCAGTTCTCATCAGAAGAACAGAGTAATAACTCTTCCACGGCGTGTTGTGAGAAGGGAGTGTGATTAATGCTTTTGAGGCTCTTAAATACCATAGTGGTGGGCACTGTAGAGAGAAATCAAGAAATTAATAATTATGTCTTCAGAGCAAGATTTGAACAGTGTGGCGTAAAGAATGGTGCTACATATTGATGGGCCTACGTGTTGAACAGTGAAAGTAAACCCAAGTGTTGAGCACCACGGGGTAGAGCTCAGGCCTGGGCTGAAGACCTGGAGATAGCGAAAGTAAAAGGTGGTGCCACAACAAGGCTCTGTTTTAGAGGCTACAGAGCAGGATAAAAATTAAGATTATGCCCGCTAGTTTTATTTCTGGCATCTCCTAAATCCTGTGTCAAAGTCTGTTAACTTGTTTTTGTAAGGTAGACAGCTTTAGCAGGGAATGCAGTATCACATAGAATTTATGAAAAATAGTGCTCGTCTGGCAAAGAATATGTTTTTCTCCCTAACAGAGGCCACAGATAATTTCTGAAGTTATTTGGGTTTTGCACAAGCTAAGGACTCCTCCTAGGTGAATTTAGGTGCAGGACTGAGCCACTCATATGGATTTGGCCAAAAATTTTGCATGTTTAGGAGCTGGCATAGATTCCGGGATACAGGAGTTCAGTAGGATGATACCTGGAGGGAATTGCTCTGTCTTTTGCCTTTTGTGAATAGGAAAAGAGTAATTCTTTCTTCACATCAGCAGTCAAGTATAACTACACTAAAACGTGTGAGGGACTCCTTTTGGACAATAAGTATTTAAAACCAGATTAATATAAACTGAAGGGGAGTGGGTTGGAGAGTAATCCTGATGCTGCTGCTGTACTTAAATGCAACTGTTGCTAGCCTGCCTTCTGTGCAGAGAAACATTCGGGTTTACTTATCTCTGCTATCATTATTTTATATTTATTCACGTTGAATGACAGCAATAGCTACCTATATATATATATCTCTAAAAAGAAAGATTTGAAAGAGCAGTGGTGACTATATTCAACTCTTTTAGTGGGTTCTGCAGACACACAGTACCTCACCGAAAAGCTCTTGCCTCCAAACACACAAACACTGTGTGGAATGGGCTGTGCCGTGAGATTGTTTCTCATTGCTCAGAATATTGCTTTTTATTACTCCCTTGCTCAAAGGACTTGTTGCAGCTGTATCTAATTCATTTTTAATAAGCTCTTTCTACTTCAGGTGTCAATCTGTTGTGCCCATTACTTTTCACTTTCATAAACATTTGAGTGCAAAATGATAACTTTTTTTTTGCGTGCACTGGACTAGTGGAAATGGAAGTTCTTTTTAGAAAGGCTTCAAAAAGTGACAATCTGAAAGGAGATGATTCTTTATAATCTTACTTTAATTTTGGTTGCATACATTTGCACAGATATAGGATATGCCACCTGCAATAAAATAAAAACAAAGCATTATTTTAAATGCTCACAAAAAAAGGTTTAATAAATGGTCCCATTTTTTGGTCATGTCCTGCAATAATCTGCTGCCCCTCTGAACTAGTAAGCTCTAAACTGTCCATCTCCAATAAGTGACCAAAAAGTAAACTCTAGCCAACATGAACAGAAGTGGTACAGAATTCAAGTTCAGAGTAGAAAACAAAAATAGAATATTTTCATTTGTTTGAAAAATGCCTTAAACTCAAGGTAGTAATGCAAGTGTTCTTTCCTCCAACTATTGTAGTAGGTTCTTGAAAATTAGTACAAAATAGCTTCATTCAGTAATTCTTTTTCCTGTGTGAAACCAGAATCCCTACTTCTGTTGCATTAGGAAAGGCATCGAGCTCACCAGTGGATTTTTTTGTAGTCTTCTCAGTTGGAAAAGAAATGTCTATGATTGAGGTGGTAATGTTAGTTCACTTAAAGAAACACTCTCAAGTTATTTCTATCATATTTTTATTTTTTAAAAAATAGATTAAAATCCTATTCTTTATTAATTAAACACCTAACATGAATTTATTGAGGTGTAGGACTTTGCAGATGGCAACCTTGGTCTTTTAATATTAATTGGAAAATATTGATTGAAAAAAGACTAGTCTGTCATGCTGATAATTGCAACCAGATTTAGATATGATCACTAGATCTTCCTGAGATTACAAAGAAGCAGTTACCATCTAATTGGTAAAAAGATTGAACATTATTTTGGTAATCCCTGAGCTTTGGTAACTTATTCCCTGTTGTTCATTTATATGTCTTGTCTGTATACCACTATAAAGTGGTTAAATATGGTGTAAGCTGATAAGACTATGCTGTAGAGTATTTACATTTCATGAGCATTCCAAGTTTTATAGTTGTTTTTACAATATACTTTTCTTTAAATGGAGGTTAGACCTGCTGACTGAACACTTCAAACCCACAACTGACCTGATATTTACTTCTTTATAGCGACAAGCTAAGGTTGAGATAGTCTGATCTCAATTCCTTGATGGCAAGAACAAGCAAGTTGTTTTATTTAACATTACTCAAGACATGAAAAATAAAAATAATCTGTAACTTCCCAAGAAGGTTCTACATCTTTTGACTTCATATTTGATCTGTTTAAGCACTTTCTTACTATGAAGTTGTGATATTTCACTGTACAAAAATATTGCGGTAGACAAGTCCCTGACGTAGCTGGGAAAATAAATCAATTAGTGCAAGTAAACTAATTTTGAAGAAGAATTAGTATGCACTGTCAGTTTTATACCAGTAAGGATTTCCTGTGTGAAGCATAACCTTTGATAATGCACAACAAATGTTAGCAGTTTCAGTTTTAGATATAAATGTTTGAGTTTCTCAGCTGATTTTTATTGCTGTATTTTCATAAGATGCATCTATTTACACCACTTAAGCATCTGGCCTAAATATATAAATTTATTTATTATGTGGCTGTAAATTCAAGGTGCTGCACAGTCTGCAGCCATACCATTAACTTACACGCTTACAGAAAATAATCTGTCTGTTTATTAATGGAATTTTAAGATCATCTGAACAAAATTAGTTCCAAAATTTTAGTATCTTCCATCCATCTATAAATATTAGCAAAAAGAAAAAAAAAAAAAAAGAGAGAGGTCTCTGTTTCAGAGCTATCCCTTTGTGTACCAAGTGAGACCCGGGTTTCTCAGCCTCTGGAATGCTCTTTTTCTATCGCTGCTAATAGCTGTGGACGTTTTCCGTGTGGATGTTCAGTACACGCTGTTGTGAATCCCAGGATGATATCGCCATTACTTAGAGCTGTATTTTGCATTGCCTATTCTGTTATTGCTCAGCATGCACAAGGGTAGAGTTAAAATCTTTATTCATTTCATTTAAAAATGTTTCTTTTGTTCTCCTTATCGTGTTCTGGCTTTCCCAAGGATATATGCCTTGAACGAAAAGTCACATGTGCATTACTAATTGTGTGCCATTGTATTTACAGTTCCTAGTGGTGGCACTGTGAAGCTACTAATTCTTTTGCTTCACTTGATGTAAAATAATCTGAGTGTCTTTGATAGCAGTGAAACAGTATTAATTGTTTTGTACATTTCTTGGTCACTCTTCTTAGGTGGTCTTCATAATCTATTAGAACTTTCAGCCAGATTTTTGTAATGTCATGCCTCCAGCAGTGATTAAATTGGTAATTAATGAACAGTCCTTGGCAACATAAACCACATCCCGTTAATTTTCCCTTTTGAGTTTTTCGAAGTTGTCGTCTCTGTCAGAAAGCATTGCGCCACCTTGCTACGGCCCCTTGGCATGGAACCACAGCGACGGGATTTTTTGCAGCCATTAGTAGATCAGAGCAGTAATTTCACAGTATTTTGGTCAGGGTAATTATAGTACCAAGTACCGAGTAGAGTTGGGAATTCACACAAGAAGTCCAGAAATACCAGGTGAGCTTCCTTGTGTTCACTGGGACGTTATGATTAGTTTAATTGGGCTTTGTTTGATTTCAGCCGCGGAGACTCTTTGTGCCACGGCACTGCAGCCACTTTCCACTTTAGTGTTTCTGACCTGCATTGACAGGAACTGGTGCAAAAATGAACTCTTTGAAGTGGGACTCTTTGGAGAGGGCAACTAAAAAAGGGGAAGAGTGATGTAAGTAGTGTACTGTAGCAAAGCTCGACACCAGCCCGAATACTCTGCGTTTTGTGGGTGATGTGATTCAAATTCTTTCATATTTTCAACTGGAACAGACAATATTTCTGCTACATTTGTGCAAATGCCGAGTAAATTACTGCATTTAAAAATACAATTTTTTTTTAATTGCTAGCTTTTACATAGCACCTGCTGTTCTACCTTCCTTTGAAGATACAGTTGTTTCTCACCAGAAATTCTGTGAATCATCTATTTAGTCCTGCAAACAAATCTGGGCGAATGCATTAATGAGACTGCAGCTGCACTTAGCAGTTCACATGTCACAAAATAGTAGGTAAAGGCATTTATACTTGAGTGACTGACTATAGGTGTAGTGGCCTTCAGCAGTACATTGTGCACATTAAAGTTTAAATAGTCACTTGCCTGTTGGCTTCTGAATGAAAGGACTGTCACTGGTCACTTCTCCTAAAGCCTTAATGAAACCAAATAGTTTGCTACGAGTTTGGGCCTAACCATTGGGGTGTTTCATGCAGTCTTGTCAGTTGATGTTCATGAATTGACTTGAACGAAGATCAAAGTGTTTCTCAAAATGGAGAAGCAGGGAGAGAGACAGCTCCTTCAATTGCACCACAAGAGCTAATCAAGCCATCAGTTCTTTATGCACTCTGCGTGCCTTTAGAATTTAATACCCAATGGTTTGTCAGGACAAATTGAAATTCGGGGGTTGGCGGGAAGGGGGGGTGGGGGGCGGGAGGTGGAGGGTGTCCCTCCTCAGCCTGCTGAAAATAAAATCAGCGCTTCACTCTTCTGGAGGATAATTTTAATAAATTTTATCGTTTAATATAAAATTGCAATGTTGATTAAATGTTCAGGGTTGAAAAAAGAAGTTACAGTGAAGGATTCAATGGGCATTATTCACCTTAGTGCAGAGGAAAGATTCAGGTTTAAAGTGAAAGAGAAACTAAACTCGGGGTGATTTTTTTGTTTCTGTGATTGCTAATGAACTTTTTTTTGCTGAAACATTTTAAGTTGGATTTGGAAGATAGATTTTTGAGTGTCAGTTAAAACAAAGTCATGTGAAAATGCCTCTCTCTCTCCCTCCCTCTCCTTCTCTCTTTTTAATTGATATGATTTAGGCAGAGGAAAATGGTAAGGGGGATTTTTCTATTGCAGAAGCAATTTTTAAGGGATTTAGTCTTATTTAGCCTGAAGGTCTTCACACTAATGAGAGCACTTAAGTTACGTCCAGGCGTTGATTAGACAGCTCATCTATCAACTGGAGCATGAGAATTTGTATTTTAGGTACCTTTTATACATTATAAAATTTTTTTTATTACTTTAGACCTTATTTTCCACAAATTTTTAATTGTCTTCTTTCACGTCCAAGGCGTCTGTAACGCAACTGACAGCACAAACGCTTACAGGGAAATGCTCTACATTTGATGTTCAAGTACATTTCGATAATACCGAAATTTCGATAATATCAAAACTGCATCTGTAGAAATTGGCGTGCTAGATGCAAATTGCTACTAAGAGACATTCCTTAAACTGCCACAAGCTCCCTTAAAGTCTAAATGCATTTATTCAGGAAACACAGAATTATATATGTTTTTAAATGTGCTACAACTCCCCCCACCCCTGAATTGTGAATGCTCTCTCCACCTGTAGTTTTTTTGCCATGTTTAAAACACAATAGCATCTTAATTATTTTCTGAACCATTCTGAAAAGTACAGCTTTTGTAACTTTTTGACATTTCAGGTTTAAAAAAAATTAAAACGTTGCCACCAGCTTGCACTATGAGCAGCCTGTAATAACAGTTAAAAAAGCTTTCTGAACTATTTGACAAGATTTCTTAGTGCTGAGGCCATATGCTGTAGCCTTTAAGCTATTTCTTCCTATCAGTTTCATTATCACCTGCCTCTGAGTCTCCAATATCATCAGTAAGCACATGCAGAATCATAATTATGCCATGTACAAGTTCTTTGATAACATGTACAGTTTTCTTCTTAATTCTTTATCAAATGCATTGATCGTGGCATGTGTGCATTGATCCAGGTCCACCATCTGGCTGTGTGTGATAAGCACAGTGGCATCTTTGCATTTCCACTGTCATTCATTGCGCTACAATTTGGCTGCAGGGGAGTAGTGGCTGGGATTAGCCCTGTTCTGCTACTTACTTGCATTTTAAGTTGACACCTCTACAGCGGCTCAGACCACATTACAAACTGAAACACATACGCACGACTTAGTGATGTGACACTCCTCAATAAGCTTACTCCACTAGCTACTCAACAATCTGTAATTGGATTTGTAGGAATAACAGCAAAAGATTTCCTAAGAATTGCTGGGGACAGAAGGTGAAGTTTTCTCATTATTGGCAAAAGGCTAGGTATAGATCTTAGGCGATTGGTATTTTCCATTAAAAAAACCTGCCAGCAGTTTGCAGGACTTTTTCAAAAAAGAACCCCAGCAAAATAGGGTCCAGGGAGACGTAGGGTCTGCACTTGTTCTTTTCATTCTCATCACATAGAAGCAGACAGAGATCTCGTTACCCTCCCCCCAAAATTAAGAGAAGCGGGGGAGGAAAACCAACTTTGGGAGGCCCCCTGCAGCCCGCTGGCTTTGTTCAGCTGGGAGTGACCCGGGAGCATTCCTCAGGAGGGCACGTCCCCTCCCTTGGCGCGGGGCTGCCCGCCTCAGGAGGAAGCTTCCCAGGATGGCAGTCTGAGAGATGCTGCTCTCCAGCTTACGCATCCCATACACTTGCCAAAAGCCTTTGTTTCATAACACCACTTTTTTTTTTTACTTTTTTTTTTCTTAAATTATAAAGTCAAGTTTACACAAGAGAAAATCCCTTAAGTGGAGCTCGACGAATGTTGACTCCTACAATGAGTAAGCAGCTTTCTTAACTTCTGTCTGTAACTCAGCTGTGGAAAGGCAGAGAAAACACCATCTTTAGCCTGTTCATCTCAGATCAGACATCCTGCCCTGTCTGGATGATGGCACTATTTCAGAATATTTCTCAGCCTGCACACCTGAGACCCTGTTTGTGGGTAGTGCCAATAGCATTGACAGTCAATGATGACAGGCAGAACAAGCTCATGGATCCCAGCACCTTAGGTGATTGTTGGCCTTAATTATGCTTCCCGGATGGGGGAGAGCATGAACTTGCCTGAGCAGAGAAAATTCCAGGGAAGAAGTTAGTGGAGGTCTTTGTCTCTGCTTTTGGTTTAGGTCAACTTTCCCGGTGATGTTTCCTGGGAGCCCTGTCTGTTGGCAGGGCTGCCCTCACGGTGTTCTCTGGGAGAGCACCTCACTCCTCGTGTCAGTGCAAGTGAGCGAGGAAACAAGGAGAACAAAAAGTGTGTTTGGAATTAGGGATTTCAGCCCGTCCCTAAAACTTGCCGGAGAGCCAAGAGCAGTGTGAAACAGACGTGCTCACCTCTGTTGTCACAGAGATGTGCAGCTCCCAAATGGTTAAATGGGTTAAATCTTATTTATCTGAATAGAACTTCGGGGCTGTTTAGCAGAATGCTCCAGCACAAATACCTGTGGTTCACTTTGACGTTACAATTTTTTTGTTGGTTTCTTTACTTATAAATACTTGAACTGTTAGACCTTTTACTTTTTTCTCTGAGAAAGATGTATTTGTACCAGATTAGAAAAGCTAAACTGTTTCTTTACATTGAATAATCAGCCTGTCATGACAAATCTATCTACTTCTGCATGAGTAGGTGCCAGTTTGACTAGCTTCTTTTAGGCTCACACTGGGTTTTAAGCTGGATCCGTGTGCATGACTGGCAGTGCATTTGTTGGACCAGATCTAAGGAGCCAGAGAGCGTTCAGCTCCTTTTTGCCTACAAAAGAGCAGCCAGACAACCAGCAAGAGGCCTTGGATGTAGCACAAGGTGATACTTACTTAGTCAGCCATTCTTTTTTTCAAATATTTTTTTTTCCATTCAGTAAACTAAGAGTTTTCAGTTTCACAATGACACAAGGAATTAAATTATCAGTGGATTGTTTTTCTACAGCCGCATTCTTCACACCAGAAAACTGTACCAAGTGAATTGTAGGTTTTCCAGAACAACGTAGATTATTTTTTAAATAAAAATCATTTTTAAAAAAGAAATTGCTGGTTATTTCTTTAAAAATACCTGCTTGGTTTAAGGAGATGTTTTCCATTTACAGCCACACGACCCCATTTTATTGTGATTTTTGGGAGCTTTTTTTTCTTAAAGGGGACAGCTTTGTTCAGATATTGTTTGTGATTCTTCCAATTTTAGACTTTGAGCTACTTCTGTTTTCATTCTGTCTTGTCTCATCAGACTATTGGTGCCGTAGCTCATAAGCCAGTAGCTACTTAAGCAATTTGATACTTTTTGTGATAAGTGTTCATGAAAAAGCTACATGCAGTTTATTGATAGTGAGGTAGCTGATGTAGACACTGGGCAGAAGGCAGAAAATACTCAAGATGTTTATGTCTGTTTTTGTTTACCACCTCCTACGATCTGGACAGCCACAGAAATCCAAAGCCACTTTTGTTTATGCCGAGTGTCCCTTGCTTAGCAATCCATATTTTGCTTGCTACCTGTGTATTTTGAGCTTTTCTGAAACAGTGGTAGAGACCAAACATAAATGTGGTCCCCAGGGTGATCAAAGATTTAATCTGACCAGATGGGACAAACTTGAGAAAGATTTTGACTTTCCACTCTGTTTTGCAACAAGAAAGGCTGATTTTTTTTTCCTCCAGTCCTTTCTTTGTTAGCAAAAGCAGAGATCAGGCCATCCCCAGAGGAATGAGCAGGTGTGGCCATTTACAAGCATGTCTGGTTATATTATAAACCAACATAAGAAAAGTTTGAAATGGTTTGAAAAGATCTGCTAAATAGTTTTAATGTTTCATCCCAAATCCTATTTACTCAAACAAGAGCCGATCAAGGTCTCAGTACAACCCAGCCTGCTCAAACCTTTAAAGATCGTGTAATTTTATTTCTTTTTAAAATTTTTTTTATTCTGTCTTCTCTACTAACTGAATAGGTACATTTTGGTAATCCTGAATAGGTACATTTTGGTAATCCTTGCCTCTGGACAAGCACAGAAGTCTTTTTCTTTCTGAATGGCTAATAACAGAGCCGTTCTTCCTGTCTAATGATGAAAGAGGTGGCAGTCAAGTTCTTTCTCTTAGATGTGCTGTGCACTCAGGGCTGTCCACGAACCATTTTGAAACCTATAGCTACACGAATCTCTCCCCCTCATAGATACAATTCTGGTTTGATTTTGTTGCTGTGGGTTATAACTAATTTACCATGTTTTAAAAATTTTGCTTTTGTCTCCCAGTCTATGGACATAGTAAAGAATTTACTTTTTAAATGTCAAATAAATGCAGTTAGCCAGATTATATTTTTTTATAATGAGAGGATGATACATTATCAGACTTCTGGTGTACACTTGGTTTGGATCCTCCCAAAATTCTGCCAAAGGAGGACTGAAAATCCCTGGCAAAGGTTTTGTGGTTTATTTTCTTTCTCTTTTTTTAATGTGAAAAGATTGTAAAATTTTTAGTCATTTAAGGAGCTGGTTTTTAAGGGAGTGTTTGGGTTATTTTTTCCCATGCAAGACTCCACCACCCTCAATATTTTACTGAGTTGGTCAGCTCTCAGCTGGCTGGGTAATGATCTCGGAAACTGCCCCGCCAGTGTTTCACATTCGAATTCACCTTCCCAAATCCACGGCATAATTTTTGGCCAAAGTAATGTCAGTCATTGCTGTCTGCGGCGAGTACAAACAGGACCCCCTAATGGCAGCCATTTTTATTTGTTTCTTAAGATCCAAAGGCTGCTGAAAGAACAATTGGATAAAGTTGAGGATTGGAGAAGCTTGATTTTCTTGTTCCAGTGAAATGAAACTCCCGTCCTTTTTTTTCTTCCCCTTTCCCTTAAAAGCCGGAGTCAGCTAGGGGGTTGTAGCTGTGTCAAAGCCGTTGGGATGCCACTGCTGATCACTTTAATTACTAGGACTAAGGAGGATAAAATTAAAAGTAGCACCATTGAAGCAGTGGAAGAAAGCTTGCCGAGATGTCAGTGAACTGTGAAATATAAAAATTGCATACCAATACATTTTTATAGGAGGGAAACAAGGAATTGCATTACTTATTCTTGAAGAGTTTGTCCTTAAATAGTGAAGTTTTCCTCACTGTGCATCTGCATGGCAGATCTTTAAACCATTACAAAATAGTTGGGGGAAAATAACAAAGCAAACTGTAATGTCTCTTTGGCATGTCGGGTTTGTGTTAGAGGGTGAAAGATTTTACTGAGTTTTCTCTTCAACTGTACAGGAAAAAAAATCTCTGTGTGTGTGTCTGCTTGGTCCTTTCTTGGTGCAGTGCTTCTCTTCGTGTCTCCTGGGTTGGTTTTTTTAAATATCTTTGTTCATGCCTCTGTACCTCTCCCGAGTGCTTCCCTTTCCGAATTCTAGCCTGATACGCTGTTTAACAATTTTTCTGTGCTTCAAAACTTAACCTATCTACTTTTCCTACTCTCAGTTTCATTGCTCCTTCCACCAGTGTTTCTTCTGTCAAGCTCAGTAACCGAGGGTTCAAATACCTGAATAGAATTTAAGCAAGAACTAGGCTGGTTTTTCCCTTATCCGCTGGTGATGATTGGCTTAATCAGCACAAACACAAGCCACCATAATCTGTGTTTGCTTGGAGATCCCCGGGATGTTAATGACTATGCTAATAATTCAGGATACAAGTTCTATTTCAGGAGGAGGGGAGGAAAGGAGACGAGAGAAATCAGCCAGCTCAGTTTAGGGCTTTTTGGTCACAAACATGTAACTGGCCTTATTTGAAATTACATGTGCTGAAGTAGATTAAATTGTTTGCCGTTAAATCTCATGGGAATCTTAATTTATCATTTCTAAAAGTCACTGAAGTTAAAGCCACAAGTTCCTGTATCCAAGGAAGTAGGAATATTAGAGATTTGAGCAGTTTTATTTCAAGTAAAATTCTATGTAATTAATGTTACCAAATACTGTGGGTTGAAATAAAACTGTTCACAGTGTCAGTTGGCTGGCTAGAAATTAAATTAAATTGATCTATTAGAGTGCATAGGAGGAGGTGGGGGAAAGCCGTCCAGTTGTCTTTCTAATGTGTACTTTACCAAATAAATTTTTCATAGAACTGTTGCTCTGTGCCTTCTGGGAAGTTAAAGGGTGAGAAAGCAAACAAAGCCCATGTGCCATCCCGCTGCTTCACAGAGCCCAGGCAGAATTGTCTTTCCAGGGGAGAACATTAGGAGAAAAGTAAATCAAGGCAATCTGATAGGGAATCGGGACTCTGTCACTCAGAGACGAGATATTGTGCTGTGTCCATATACTTTGTTTACTGTAGGGTTTTATGAGTTGTAACCTGCCCATGCAAGCTGTTAATGAGGCTAAATCTTTCTGCTTGAGGATTGAATTACAGCACACCTCTGGGCTAATGGTTATAAACAGAAAGTCCCATTAGGGCTGCATTCTGATTCAGTCATTTGCATTTTTTCTATTGTGCCGAGAACAATGCTGAGTAAATAGCTACAAACAAACAATTTACATGGAAATGGATAAAATGTACCTAATTAGTATTTTGCACTTGTTTTATTAATGATTGCTTAAACTAAATAGCACTTAGCAACAGCTCTCACCAGCGTCTGCAGGTGTGGGATGCTCAAGTTTCTGGGTTGGTGGGAAGGCTGCCAGGATGGCTCTCCAAAATTAGGCAGTTTGTTATACACTTAGTTCAGGTCAACAGCCTGTACCTGGGATTTATCCAGGTCAGTAATACAAACTTATTGGCATGCTAGATTTAAAGCAAAGCACTGACTTCATTGCACTTACGAGCATTTCTGATATTGAGGGAAAGGGAAAAACAGTCCTAACTTTGAAAATATCCTATGTTTAAGGTGAAAACTGAAATAGTTTCCCTTATGGAAGCTATGGAGTCTTATAGAAATGTTTAAACATATCTTTTTATTAAGATTTTTTTATAATGGTGGGTTAGTCTTTTACAAAATTTCATGCTGCAGAACTCTGCTTATTTATGCAACTGAAATATAATGGTGCTTCTGAGTTACGAGCTTTAGTGGGATAGGACTGTCTGGCATGGTGCCAATATGATCCTTTTAATTACTAACCAAAGCCCCACTAGTAGGATGGCAGGATGTTTTAAAGGGATGCAAGGTCTTTCTTGCTCTGAGAGCATCTATTGTTCTTTCAGTAATTTTCATTAGTTTTTTTGGGGTTTTTTTAAAGAAAAGTATCCATTGAAGTCAAAGAACATGCCTCAGATTTTATGCCACTTTGCACTTTGAAGTCAGCTTGGTGCTTGGAGTAACCAAGAGCAACATCTGGCTTCTCAGTTCAGTTCTGTGAGAGAATACTACTCAAACGAGTAATTCAATTTAGTAAAGCCATTTTATAGCCACGGTAAAACTTCACTCAAATCATTAGGTGTGATTACTTTGAGACTACAGTGTCTGCAAATTTTCATCAAGGTGTTTTTATAGAACATAATTTATAAAAGCTTTACATTGCAAATCATTAAGTTTCTAATGCAGCAATAATTTGGGGAATGCTTAAAAAAAATAATCTGACGCATGGATGTCTTTAAAAATTGTGGTGTGACACCCAACTGATATCGAGCGTCCTATTTATAATGTGGGCCAAGCACCATGCTGTAAACCAGTTCCTATCATGATGATCAGATTGAGAATGAAATTGCATTTCTGTCAATTACTGAGTTGGCAACTGTTCAATATATCTTAGCAGCAAGATGAAGAGCGGCGTCGGCAGCTGAGAGAGAGAGCTCGTCAGCTAATAGCAGAAGCTCGATCTGGAGTGAAGATGTCAGAACTTCCCAGCTACACTGAAATGGCTGCAGAAAAGTTGAAAGAAAGGTCAAAGGCATCTGGAGGTGAGCTAAGGAACCTTGTATCTTATTCCTATGGCAACCTAGAAACCAGAGACCTTTTTGGGTATCACTTTTATTCACACTTCAAAACGCTGTTGTTCATCAGGTGAACGTATCAAAAGACCTGGCTGTAGATGTATTTCCGAAATCAGCATTGTGTCACCTAATTTCCAACAATTAAAAGAAATGCATATATGTGATTGACAGAAAAAGTTGTTCCATGAACAAGTAGCTCATGTTGGCTCATTATTTACAGATTTCTCATTACCCACAATTTTTTAGAATTTCATGGTTGTTGGCTCTCTTTAATGTATATTTTTATATAAGAGCATGAACATAATTTGGGGGGAAAACAACATTAGAAATACTTAAGAAATGTTTTGTATCCAATGTGTTCAAAAGACTGCTTGGGAAGAGAATTTTAAAGGTGGCCTGTGGGGGCAACAACCTTTTGATTTTGAACGACAGTTTTTGACAGACCACTTGCATTTACAGGTTTTGAGTTGTAATATTGCTATAATGTTATTAAACTGACTTTGAAATATCATTAAAATTCATATACCTGCCAGTGCTATGAGCTGGAGTAATGTAGTGTCACTCAAACTCAAATGGGTGCTGAGCACACGTTTCAGTGCAGGCTTCTTGCTCTTTTAATGTCTTCTACATATTCTAAGGGAAATAGTGTTTCTCAAACTAACATGTAATCATAAGCCAAAGTGTAAAGAAAATCCAGCTTTATACTCACAATGCATGTAGATTCAACAAAAATATTTCTTTCTTCTCTACTATGTGTGTTTTATGTGTTTTAAATATTTAAATATAGTCTTATTGCACCCTAAGCCCTACGCTTCCGTTCCATGTAACACCAAAGAGAAAGCAGGGGGTTGTTCATCTTCCTTTGGGTCTGGTCTTCAGTTCTACTCCCTTTGCTCTTTACACCAAGCTTGCCAACGTAACTCTCTTTTGTGATAAATAGGGAAATTGCATCCTTGATGGGGAGGCAGTAAGTCAGGCTGAGCCAAACGTCACAGTACTTGGATATGACATGGACTATGGTGTTCCTCATCCCTCTTCACAGTTTATGAGTCCCCATCCTACATAGTTTCATTACTTCCTCCTCACTATTTCATTGTGCCTGCACGTAGCTGTTCCTGCCATACCTCCCCTCGAAGTAAGGTCTTTGGTTGTATCCTGAGTGCTCAGCTGGGTAGTAGAGGCCCTGTTCTGTTGCAGGAACAAACACTTGTAGTGTTGCTAAATATCCCAGTGTGCTGCTTTCTGGAATGGGGTCTTCCTGGTCATATTTTCCTCTGTGCTTTGCCATTGCTCTTCCTGCCCTTTGTTCAATTTGCAAGCAGTCTCAGAGGTAGCTGTGCTTATATATGAAAAGAAATCTGTATTTATAGAGGGAGATTGCATATGCACCCAGAGAGTTAAGCGTTACTAAAAGAGCAGTATCAGTACTGATGACAACTGAAGTTTATAAAGTTAGCACCACTATGCCTGTTGGGTTTTATCCAGTGTAACAACTTCACAGCTTTCTACTTTTGCATTGATTTATACTTCCTACTTTGATTTTTCTTTGTTCATACAGTAGTTTGGCCAGTCTTCTCTGGGACTTAATGTTTTCATTCCCTGTCTTATTTTATCCCTCTTTCTCTTTTCATGTTAATGTACATTTTATAGTATTTCCTTCTACTTACCCCTCAAAAAGCTTTCCTTATGGCACATCTTCCACATGCTTCTACCACACCTCTGATAATACCAGGTGCCACACCAGACCTCCACTCAAGAATTTAATTCTACTAAAATGTAGTAGTTCTGTGAAATGTCACCAACACTGAACAAACCAAATTAATTAGAATTACTTCTAGGTTTAGTCTTTTCCATTTTTCAATTTCCATCAAAAATTAGGATTTAATAGACAGTCTCCTTATTACAACTGGACTTTGAATGTTTCCCCTAACTCCATGCACATGTAGTAGGTTTTCTTACTGTGTATAGTCCTGTATTCCCTGCACAATATCCAAGACAAGCGTATTATCTTATGTCTTCCAAGCTCTCTTGTTCATTACACATCATTAATCTCTTCTTCTGCATTGATTGCAATTACTTTTTGATTTACAAAAAGGGAACGTACCAAATAACTTTTCTCTCAATTTAATTATTTCAGAAAAAAGTGACTTTTCAGCTTTGGCATTCTGGAGTTGTTAAAGACTAACTTCTTCCTTACAGTTGTAGGTAAAAATGTGATCTCTTTCATTGTTTCTATATGCTCATTAAGAATTTCATGCTTTGGCACTGGTGCAATATTCTCCGTTAAAAGGCTTTATTTAATCATGGTCTGGAAAACTCAAATGCCTATGGCAAGTTGAAACTTTCCTGGATAAGCAACATCCTTAGCTATGAAATCCAGTCTTTTTCATAGGTTATTTGGCATGTGAGACAGAAAGTACGTTTTCCTGCCAACTGCCAGAGGGTTTGGGATGGCAGCTTCAAATTTATTAGATGTCCTACTAGCTTCAGGCCGATAAGCAGATGCCTTAAGATGGATCCAGGGACAGTATCAAGATGGAAATCCAAATATCCCCCCTTTTCCCAGCAGCAACGGGACAAAGGAATTGACACGTTATCTAGGTATTGTCCCTGTGCAGTGGAACACCCGTCTGCTCTTCTGGGATCTGGGTAGTGTGTTTTCTCTACTCTCTGGCACATCTCCGTCCTTTGTTTGAGATGGCCTCTGTGTGAGGAAGTGGCTCAGAAGGGAGGGGACAGTGGAGAGGCAGGGTATGTTCAAGGTTTCTCTTCTGAGGAAATGATTTGTAGGGAATGTACATGGTAGCACAGGCTTACTCTCCTTGCTTAGTCTCCACCTCATGAAACAAGTCTTAGGTCCTCAATATTTTTAACAGGCAGTACTGCTATCTGTTGGCAGTTACTGCTGTATTTTCTTGTCCTGACATCAGATGTCTTGTACACGGAACCAGTACTTCAACTCTGCATTTCTTCCATTCCCCACCTTTGCTGCTTTTATTGCTGTTTAGAGTCTCCTGTCACATCCTGTAGCCTTAAAGTGAACTCTGTACCTCAAAGTAAATAAACTAAATATCTCAGCATCCACAGGCCTGAAGGATTTCCCAGAGACTCTCCTGAAGGCTGGAGACATCTTCCCTGAAGAGCAAGTACTGTTTGTGCAGCTCCAGTGGCAGCTTGTATGTGCTTCTCCCAGTAACATGATCCAGCCCCCATCAGTACTTTTGCTTCACTATGAAAATTACTCCTTTTGAATTTAATCTAGAAATTGATGCAGTCAACTGCAACTGCTTCACATGTGGACAAGCTTCAAACAAGTCAAGAGAATATCAGTTTAACCACAAATTAGGCTTGACCTTAATCTGAATAGTAAAGCATAAGAGCTATAAAATGCCTCTGGGTCCTTTTCCACCAACATTCTGACATTTCCATTTGGTTCCAAAATATACTCATTTCTCTCTCTCTGGTCCAGAATGCAGTCCATGCTGTGTAGGTAATGGTCAGTGCTGTTTAGTTGTTGACTCAATCCTTTTTCTTGTATTCTGTTCATTTCTTCATGACATGGTAAAGCTTTACTGTCTTCCTAGGATTCAAATTTACATACTTTTCAAGGAAGCAGTTCTTCAGTCCTTTTCTAAATATCTGCCCTGGTTCTAGACCAAGTGCTTTAAGTTTTTCACACTAGCAATTTGTTCTTTTCATAAAAGATATCTGTTATCTCTTCGTCATGTTGTTCCTTTTATCATTTATAATTGCAAAATCTTGTTGTAACATGCTCCCTAAACACATTTCCCTTTTATTACACTGGAAGAACACTGAACTGGAAAAATACCCTAGAGTAGTTTAAATTAAGGAATCTAGATTTTTAAAGATACTAGAAAATTTCTGAAATTACTTCAAATTAGTGCTTTTAATTGATTTTTTTAAAATAAAGTCCTGATAATCATGTTCAGTCAAAGTCTGCCAACTTTAAATTAAATACTAGGTCAGGTCATTATCTGATACTAGAAACTGGTGTCTTCGACATTCCCATCTCTTTTGTTTCCTAGAATGGTGGTGTCAAAGGCAGTGCCTCTGATCTCATCTGGCTATATTAAATTAAAGAAAATCAAATAATCTAATATAAGCATTCCCTTAGTATGCAGGAGTCTTAAGCCTTGTCATCTTGTTTAGATTGTTTTGACACATCTAGCATCCTGTGGATGCCTAGTAGTCGTGAGCCGACCTTGTGAGCTGACTTGTTCGGGTGATTCTAAAAGTCATTGCCTGCTTCTGATCTCCAGGTGGATCTGATTTCCCTCTGCCATGACAGTGTCCCTCTTTCTTTCTGTTCCCCCTCTTCCAAATGTCCATAGTAGCCTGGTCATGCTCTCAGTGTGCCACTGTGAACTCCAGGATGTGTTTGAGAGTACCATGGCCTGAGAGCCACTGAATATTTCCAGTACCGTCATGAAGGATTTACACTGATGTGCAAAGTCCACCTCCTCGTCAGAAACAGTAAAGTGGCTTTGAAGCAAATTCAAAACCATCAGAATTGGTTTTATTGCTGCTTTACCATTCTCTGTTTTCTCTTCAGTCTACTTTTTACCCCTTTGCCTTTTATCCTTTGTTCCACTTAATGATGATCACACTGTGCCCTTCTACTTTGTTCGCTTACCTCTGCACTACCTGGAACAACTGGAGTCCAGATCCCAGGATCACCTGTGTGAGTTTAAGTGGGAACAGAAAGGGTGTGGCAGAGTCAGGAGTATTTCTGCCCACCCACTTGCACACCTGAAGCACCATCTGCCAGGTTCCAGGCCTGGTTGCAGATCTTGGATTGCCTGGAAAGAGATGTTCTTTTCCATCACTCTGACTCAGTCTGGGGCAGTTTGGAAGAAAGCTGAGTCTCCAATAGACTGAGGAGATGTAGTGGAGGGGAGCCCAGGGAAGTCATGGTGGTCAGCTGAAACACAGGGTTCCTGCTTCACAGGCTCCATCACACACACAGCTGACGTTGGATAAGACACTGAAGTGGGAACTTCTTTGCTCCTGTCTGTTGCAGCAGGAGCCTTACCCTGTATCAGCAGAGGTCTGTGGAAGATGTTGGTTAGTTACAGGGGAATTGAGGGAGCAGCTGGTTAAGAAAGAGTAGTAGACATACAAAAAAGTCAACAGGCTCCCAAAATGGGAATTATAGGTGCTGTGGAGACAAAGGGATAAAGAGAAGATACAATTGTATGACCTTTGTGACAGCAGTGTGGGCCTAAAGTGCAAACTTCAGGTCTGGGAATGAGGTTTAGTGTGTTTCCAAGACAGGTGATGAGTGATCAGCACCAATCCTGGTCCAAACTTGTAGTATTCAGGATTATGGCATCTTGGTACTATATTTAGGATCCTTTTTGTTTATGTGACATTTGAATATACCCATGTCCTGTATGGATAATTCAGATTTTTTTCCTACCTTAGGTGTTTCAAAGTTCCTTTAGTTACTATATGTCTTTTTTCTTCACACCCATTCTGGCCTACTCTTTTTTATCATTTTTGCACGCATGCATGCATACATAGGTAAAAAATGTTAGTGTGAGTCCGAACAAGTGTAGATAGCATTTGATATGAGATTTAAAAGTGAGTAAATACAATGCATCCACTTAGTTTGAAAGTACTAATCTAGATTTTATGGACTTTAATTTCATTATATATATATGTATTGAAAATGTGAGTCAGGATTTTTTCTGGGATCTGCTTCACAATTCAGAACTTGCTATTTGATCTTCCTCAGGTTACTTACTCTTTCTGTGCCATAATTTACCTACATCATCATCATAATTGTAATTATAATAATCGCCTACTTCATAAAACATTATGGGGCTCATTTATGAGAGATATTCATAAGCTGCTCTGAGAAACTTGGTAAAAAGATCCCATAAAAAATATAATTACAATTATTATTTTATTTAAAATGTATGTAGCTTACAAACAATGCTGATGAAAAGTAGTGCAGTAAAGCACTTTTAACTTGCTCATCAATGACCTGGCTGAAGGGGCAGAGGCCTCCTCACAAGTTCACTGCTGACACAGAGCTGGGAGCAGTGGCCGACACCCCGAGTGCTGTGAGCCCTTCAGAGGGACCTGGACAGGCTGAGAGATGGGCAGGGGAGAACCTCCTGAAGTTCAACAAGGGCAAATGCAGGGTCCTGCACCTGGGGAGGAACAACCCCAGGCACCAGCACAGGCTGGGGCTGATCTGCTGGAGAGCAGCTCTGCAGAGAAGGATCTGGGGGGCCTGGTGGGCAACGAGCTGTCNGCAACGAGCTTGAGCCAGCAGTGCTGCCCTGCGGGACAAGAAGGCCAACGGGATCCTGGGCTGCTGAGGATGGGCTGAGGGAGCTGAGCCTGTTCAGCCTGGAGAAGACACAACTGAGAGGGGAGTTCATCAATGTCTGTCAGTGTCTGCAGGGAGGGGTCAGAGGATGCACCACGCTCTGCTTGATGGTGCTGGGCAATAGGACAGGAGGCTACAGACACAGGAAGTTCCACCTGAACATGAGGAAGAACTTTGCTGTGCAGTGACCGAGCACTGGAACAGGCTGCCCAGAGAGGTTGTGGAGTCTTCCTCACTGGGGATATTCAAGAGCCATTTGGACACAGTCCTGTGCCTAGTACTCTGGGATGACCCTGCCTGAGCAGGGAGGTTGGACCAGATGACCCACTGTGGTCCCTTCCAGCCTGACCCATCCTGGGATTCTGGGAAAGCAGCAATTCATGAGAGTGCTCTCGCTGCACCTGACATAGGTGCTTACCAAGCGTGATGTTCCAGGTGTCAGTTTTCCCCCTTGTGTCAGGAGGAGACTTTCACACCTAGGCAGGGTACAGTGATCACTGCTGTGTGATCTCCTGTCCAAAGTGAGCAGTAGCAAGTCTCACTGAGCTGGGAACTCAGTACCTGGAGCCTTTCTCAGGAGACCACAGCTCACAGGTCCTTCTTCTGTCCAGACCCATCTGAACCTGCCACTTACCAGCTTTGCACCCATTCTGCAATATGGAGAACTGGGAGCCTGGGGGAAACCATGTTGACTGGAGTTACCCAGGGGTTCAGTGCAGAGAACAGCCGCTGCTGAGGCCAGACTCTACCTTCATTGCAGCAGGAGTTTCCAGCAGAGAGTCCCATATATTTATTGAATTGGCTCAGTTTGAAGATAAATCCATAAGTGGACAGAGTGAAGGTCTCCTCCCAGACTTAATTATTTGCATTTTTATCATAACTCAGCCTGTTCTCTAAAGCATTCTTTTTTTTTTTTTTAATGATGTGTTGCATGTACATATGAAAATACTAACCTTAATGCTGTATGTTCCTACAGATGAGGATGAGGATGATGATAATATTGAGATAGATACTAATGAGGAGGTTCCTGAATGCTCTGTTACTGGAGGTGGAGATGAACTTACTAACCTAGAAAATGACCTTGATTCAACGGGTAATTTAAATAATGGCTATTTTGTGTATTTTGCATGACTAACACTCCATCATCGTGTAAGTACTGATGTGCTGCTTGTCTCTCCGTCAGCTTTATTCCTTTGTGCCTTTTCAGGTCTTTTAAATCCTAATGCTTAATATCCTGCATTCCTGTTTAGTTGAAATTTAAAATCAACAAAATCATTACTTCCAGCAATGGCAGATTTCAATATCTCTTGCTCGTTTGATGGGGAAGGGGACAGAAGTAGTCCTATCTACTAAACAATGTTCAAGTAATAGGAGTTTTATTAATACATTAAGTCACAGGAGTGGTATTCCCCTCTTTCTAAAGTCTTCAAGCCAGACTGGAGTTTAGGTGATAAATATGATGATAAATACGTTGGAATGTTACCAGGGAGATGCTTGTTTTAAAAGGAGCTGGATCTTCAAAGCTATGCAAAAGGAGTTGCCCACCCATAAGAGGCTCATCTGCTTGCTCCTCTGCTTGTTCTCTGTACAAGTCTGCCAGTTGCAGGGAGCCCCAAGGGGTGCCCAGGTCTCTGTTTGTGGTGGGATTCTCTGCCGGGGCCCTTCTGCTCACTGCAGGTTAGCTCGACCCTGCAGCTGCTTGGCCAGCACAGGACTGCACCACGAAACAGGCAGTACAAGAGAGAACACCTTCAGCACTCTCTGACTTGGTCCTGCCCATGCCAGCTGGACCCAAACGTGCAGTCCATAATATATTAAATCAGAACTTAATTTAGTGTTTGTTCTTTGTGCATTAAACCAAGTGATGTGTATATAGCACTTCCTAGTCTTGCTTGCATGCAAAAGATTTGTCATGTCCTTTATTTTTTTTCCACTTGAGAATTTCCAAAATTTTCCGTAAGAAAATATATTTAGTATTTCTAGCACTTGAATTTAGCTTATTTAAAGCAGAATCCTGTCAAATAATTTTCCAATTAAAATGGTTCATTTTAGGAGGAACAGAAAATGAGTAAGTGAATATTCCTGTCACATTGCTCCAGTGACTTAGCAACATATATTTCTGTGGGCCCTTTTTCCTGAGAGGTCCCTTTTCAGGGATGCAAACCCACTGCTCAGTGCTCCATGTCCACCATAGGGAGACATTCTGAAAAAAACCTGGGACATCATTTTACAGTTCATTCTGCACAGTAGCCAAAGGTACAGGCAAGTGAGAAAGAGGATGGGCAGTAATAAAGAAAGCAGTCTAGTGCTGTGATAGAAATCAGAGTACACAGATTTTGGCATAATTCTGCCAATTCATACCAAGTTCTAATGAAGGCTAAATGTCCTGGGAACACCTAAAAGTAAAACTGTAAGGGGCATTTCACCTTTGGGATCATTATGGACCATCTTAATTAGTCCTCTGCTGAATATTAGTCCCTCCCATCTCTCTCAAGAAGAGAAAGCCTTATTTTCACTGTTTCTTGGTTTTAAATATTGCTTCTGTTTGTATTTGTCAGTACTTCTACGTGTTGTGAACCTCTTCTATCATAGTTATTACATGATGTTTATGTATAAACCCACAAGAACGTGCATGTACTTACATGTGAGCCTCAATTAAGGACACCCTGACTGGGTGTGCCAGAGGAAAGGGAAACTATCCTTCTTCATAATCCAACCCAGCCCCTTGCTGCTGGAGACAGGCAGCATTTGATTGCCAGCATGCCAAAAATGTTTTGGCTAATCTGAATTGGAGCACTCCAAACCTTGGAAGGAGCTGTGTGGCGGAACAGTCATGACTCCACGTTCCACACCAGCTAGAAGTCACCAGCCTGCAGTGAAAAACTCAGGTTGTGCATATGGGAAAACAGAACAACTGCTATTTCCTCTGCCTTTGGGCCAGGGCCCAGGTGTGAGTGCATCCTATGTGCAGGTGATGCTCCAGTGCAGGCCTGATTTCTCACGTGGGGCTGCATGTATAGAGCGTGTGTCTGGGGGCTTCTGTGCCGGTGTTCCTCTGCTTCCCTACCCAGGGGTAGCTCCACAGTCTTGTGCTGCAGCTTGTTATTAACACCTTTCTCCTTCTTACGTGTGTGTCTGTGTAAGTAACTGTGTGTAGGTGTGTTACAAATCCGTGTAGTCAACATTCACATACAGAATGAGCATTACTGGGAGGTTAAATTCTCAGCTACTAGTTATTGGGGCTCTGACCCAAGTTGCCAAAATTGATGAAAAAAATTTTGAGGCTTCAGCAGACTTTTAATCTGTCCCTTTGATGCATTTCTGAAGCATTTTGCTACTCCCAGTTTCAACATATTCTATAAATTATAGTAAATTATTACTAGAAAGTTGTCTTTTTTGATACTGAAATTTTAACATTAAGAGGCTGTGCCGAGAAGCCTTAGAATGAATTAGTAGTTCATAAACTTGAGGGGTTATCAGTATGTCACTTATGTGATAAATTGCTAGGTGTCATCTTAAAATAAACGTCTCTTTAAGTGTGTTTTTATACCAGAGTATAGGTATGTACCCTTTGGGAGTAACTTTAAACATTATCTACTTTCTGTGGTTTTCATCTGCTGTCTGCAAGCATGTTTACTTGTTCAGCTGAGTGTCATATATGTTTTTTGAGAAAAAAATCTATGTACATTACACAAACCTGCACCAATCCCAGTCACAAAAAAAATTCCTTCTAGTTTTAATTTTTTTTAGTTTCAAATAATAGCAAAGTGAATTAAATCTACCTTCTAAATTGCTGCATTGTTGTAGCGAGTCTGCATTGAAATGCATCTCACTCTGTTGTATGTGGTATTTGCATATTTAGCAGAACAAAACAGTAAGTTGGTGGATTTGAAGCTGAAGAAGCTCCTAGAAGCTCAGCCACAGGTGGCAAATTCACTCTCCAGTGCTGCTCAGAAAACTGTAACAGATAGCTCAGAGCAAGACATTAAGGTAAGTTTTGCTTAATGCTTTTGTTTTGGTACCTGCGTGTTATGATTGAGGGTTTGTATTTTGTGAGGAGGAAAATAATTTCTTACCAAATCCTTCAGAGTCAAAAACACAGAAAATCTTCGTGGCAGTGCGGTTACATGGTTTGCAATACACTGGGGTTTTTTCTGTTGATTGATCAACACTTTTTTGTTTTGTTTTGTTTTTTTAATCTTGATGCTTGTCATTGGCAGAACACTAACAGATATAAGAAGCTCTCTCAATTCTGCCTGCTCAGGTTGTTATTGATATCAGAAATGCAGCACGGGCTCCATCCTGCTGCTGGTGCAATCAGCAGCAAGACTACCTGACTTGAATGGGAGCAGGATTGGACTCCCAGGGATTTGTTTCCCTCCCAGTCCTGGTCCTCTGTTTTAACTCCTTTAAAATTAATCTGTGGTACACTTTAAAGCCATACATACTTTGGGTGCTCAATGAGTGCTTCTGAGAAAAACAGACATGAGTATGTGGTGTATATGGGCATTTTGCCTATTCTTAATGTTCACCACTTCAGCATAAAGTACCCACCAATCAATTTTCCATTTCATTTTCTTAATTAGACCCCTTGTGTTCTGGCTGTTCTATTTTTTAAAAATAGTCCCTGTATGTCACTAATATCCCTATGGCTCTGGGGCACTTCCAGTTGGGTATAACTTTTCACCCACCTGCAGTCTGTGGGGAGAGCACTGCTGACTGAAAGGATTTCCTTCCCCAGATACAGAGATGCTTTGAAGTCCCAAAACAATGACTTTCATTGCTTTTCCCTTACACTGTCGGTTCCTATAAATTGGTGATGAAAGTGTGTGGCAGCAGCAGAGGACTTTCGGTCTCTATCTTTGAACAAAAGGAAGCCTGGATCAAGTCTGATTTTTGCGTTCAATTTAGCTTTCTGCAGTGGATTTAATGCAAAATGAAGCTGGCCCAAGAATAATACAATGGATTGAAAAGGCTAACTGAATTAGTGGGCTTAGAGGAATACATTTGTAAAGTGGCAGAAGTCCCCAGTCATAAAAAGGTTTCTTAAAATGGGATTTACTAGCTAATCACACTGATATTTTAGCATGTTGCCAGGCCTAAAAAATTAGTCATGTTTGTTTGTTTTGGTAAAGACTCTGGTTTAGGCTGTCAGATGGTTATTGTGCTAATAACAGGAAACCACCTTTTATTTAGCCAGAATCATAACCACCTGATTAGTGCAGCTGAAAAGTCATCCAGAGGTATAAGAAATACTTGTTTAAGCTTAATTCTGTGAAATGACACACAGGCTGCCTCTTAGGGTAATTTGGTACCACCTAACCTGACAAAAATGGTATTTCTCTCTATAAAAAGCTTTTATGAAGGAGTTGGTTCTTTTTAAGGTACTCCCACAAAAAGGTGCAACTTAACAGTTTATCTCTGCGTGCGTCTTTTCTAAGGAGGACTTGAAAGGCGGCGTTATAAGGAATATATGGTGTCCATCTGTTCTCATGGAGCTCTTGGCATTGAGGTGGATTTGTTTTTTAATAAAATGCAGTTTACAGGTTTCTAAATGAGGCATTCTGTGTTTGTGGAAAAGGATAAACTGTTACCTTCCCTTGGGGATTGTGTATCCCCGGCCTCCTTGAGGCGAGAGAATAGGCCGTTGGAGAACTCCCTCATTACCGATTGTCTCAATGCAGAGGAAGGGCAAAGTCTTGGTAGCTTTTGATAACCAGTTTCAGCATTCAGCAGGCTTAGCTATTAGTCATGCATCTTAGCCTTTCCCTATTTACTTTCAAAACACTTAATAAAAATAATAAAAGATTAGGTATAAAATGAAATATTTGTTTGGTACACAGCACCTCGGTATCTGCAGCTTCCACACACCACAGTGGTTCAGTCTTCTGGGATATTTCGTGTTGATAGAATCATTTGAATTTGTTACCAGTATTAACATAGGAAGCCCTGGAAAAGATAATTGTAGTTTCCTTAGCTGTAAAGGGCTTACTTACAAATCTGGCTTTGGAAAGTTATAGCTGATGAAATGCAGTTCAGTGGGGTAGCATTATAATCCTACCTTTTAGACTTCATCCAGCATTAGTGGTTTATCTCAATGGGCATAAAATTAGAAACTAGTTCTTCTTGTCATACAAGTCTATGGGACTAGAGAAAACGACAGATTTCTGTACCGGGCAGGGAGAGAGGCTAAAGGCAGCATGCTTAAAAATGATACAGATCGTGTTCAGGGGCAGAGACACCGCAACTTGGCAGCAGCACACGCGGGGCTTGGCAGAGCAAAGGTGCAAAGGAGGGATTTTTTGTTTAAAATCGGCCTCGCTGGCAAATGCCGGTCACAATGAAGAGGTCTGGTCGGTAAAGAAGTAGAGAGTTCTGCAGGAGGGTGCCCACAGAGCAAAAAGCCAGTCATTGCCACCACATATGAAACAAAAAAAAAATAGAAAAGTTAATCACTTCTACTTTTTTCCCCGCAGCTGATACTTTCATCCAACATGAGCCACAGCCCGTGTTGTGAAATCCACTTTGTAAAAGCTGTGTCCTGTCCCCTCACAAAAACGTACCTTTCAAATCAATGTCTTCCCGCTTGTAAACAAAAGAAACTGTTGTGTGTCTGGTTTTTTCCCAGCAGAATGGAACAGAGGAACATCGTGCTGAGCGATCACAAAAAGCAGCAGAACGGTTTAGAAATCCCGTTGTGTTCAGCAAGGACTCGACCGTCAGGAAAACTCAGCTCCAGTCTTTCAGTCAATACGTGGAGAGCAGACCAGGTAGGAGAAAATATAAAACCTGTTTTCCCATCTTATGATTTAATAATATTTAACAATAAATATATGAAAACCTGATAATGTAAGTCCACATTTCAATACATAAATATCAAGCTTTATAATAATTTTACATGTCTTTTCCCTTTTTTCAAGAGATGAAAAGGCAGAGATCAATACAGGAAGATACAAAGAGAGGAAATGAGGAGAAGGCTGCGATAGCTGAGACTCAGAGGAAGCCATCAGAAGATGAAGTGCTTAATGTATATTAATTTTTTGTCTGGTTTCATGATTGCTGATAATTCCAAACTGTATGTGGAAATAGTGCCTTTATTTGTTAAAATGAGATGTTAGGGTTTTTTAGATGTCAATCTCCAGTGCATTCAAAGCAGAGTGAGAGGGGTGCACTGTTGAATTAGTCTGCAGTGTGGTGATAATTGTCAGATAAAAAAAATGAATTTTTCAGAGTTCCACAGCCCCAGCTTCCTTGAGACATTTCCATCAGGGCACTTCCCATAAAGAGATTCCAGTATTGATCTACCGGGAGGATTTTAATTATTACAATAGCAGATACCGCAGAGCTGCAGTTAGAGGGAAGAGTCACATGAGACCTGCTAGAATTTCTCAGCCAACCCATTTTGTTGGCTTGGGTTAATGGGTGTTCAACCTTTCCATTATCCAGATCAGCCGTGAATTACTAGCTGAATGATGTTTGCATTAATATAATATATATGGTAATTTCTTCACTTAATTAACGGGGAGGTTCAGCTCAGTAGGGGTATGGGCTGATCATGTGTAAAATTGATTTGTGAGGGAAATATTTGATAGACCGCAGGGAGAAAGCTGGTTTTGATGGACAGCTGCGGGACAGAAGCAGGAAGAACCAAGTTTTAACCTGAATTTTTTTTTGTCTGAAAGCGCAACACAGCCTTTGAGGGTGGTTGTTTGTTGCTCTCCACAGTTTATCCGAACACATTTGTCATTTTTGCTGAGGCAATCTAGAGCTGAGTAGCAATTTTGTACTGCTGTCATATCTACACCAAAACATCGAACTTTTTACAAGCCAGAGTTATTTTTAGCCCAGTTGTACTTTTGCAGAGCTGAAAAGGTCTGGCACAGTGAGTTCACATTATATATGCAGATGATACACATGAACTCTTGGGATATTACAGCCTGACACAGCATTTCTTTTCATCTTCTAATAGCAATTGTTAACAATTATGCATGCTGACATTAGGGAAGTTTTCATACTATTTTCAATTAATTATAGTTGATGAAAGGCAATATATTGCACATCACTTCAACTCCCCAGATGATTTTTTTTCTTTCTTCAGGGTCTGTTCTCAGGGAGTTTTATTTTTGTTGTTGCTGTTTTTCTGGCTATACAACAGGTAGAAAAGGGTTTTCCATTAGAGATGATACCATTGGCTATTGTGTAGGAAGAGAAGGACCAAATTAATGGGGGCATAATGTTCTTAAATTCGGATACCCCAAATTTCAAAGTTCTGTGCTCATTACTGGTCCTGGGAGCTCAGCCATGCTGTTAACTTTCACTTTGAACATGTCTTTATTTGAAATAATATGCTGATGTGTTTATTATGCCTGTTGCCTGAATATGAAGCTGAATTGATTATTTCAGACACATTTACAGAAAAAGAATTGAAAACATTCAGTGAAAGTATCTGAGACCCTTACGCAGCAACAAGTTAGCCTCTAGTAGGGAAACAAGCCTCTTTAAAAAAGCGTATATATTTTTCTGTTCCCAAAGGGCCATGATTTTTGTTGCATCCTTTACAGTGTAGATGAAACATGAAATCATTTTGTCTGGGTTTTTTTTCTCCCTATTTAAAACATTCACCAAGGCTCTGTGTCAGGCATAGGAGGAAAAAGTGCATGAGGTTACTTGGAAGGAGTTGCATTTTTCTCCTAACGTACGCAAAACGTGCTTCAGAAATGACATTTCAGCATTGTGTGCAGCCATAACATTGTGTGAAAGTTGTTGAGCCACACGATAATAACTTAGAGGTACTGAATGCCTTTTCTTGGGCTCCTATGAGACAGTCAAACCTCTTTGGAAACACTTGGAGATCTGTGTGGTCATCTGCAGGGCAGTGCTGAGAAGTTACAGGGTACCGGAGGCAAACTTGGCTTGTTAATGTTCCCACAGCTTTCTTGGTAAGGTTCAATATCATTTATCAACTTGGCATCCCAGGGCTGCCTCCTTGCCAGGTGTGATAGGTGCAGAGGCAGAACAGCTCGAGTTGGTCCCTGAGTGCCTGCTCAGGGCCTTGTCACCACTGTTCAGGATAAGAGTTTCAATGAATTAGTGGTATTTTTGCAGACCACCATGTAGCAGGCCAGTTCCTTCAGTCAGAGAAACCCAGAGGGGCAGGATGGCCCAGGCTGCAGAGCCTCAGTGCTACAGTTGCCTCAGAGGAGCTAAACAAGACAGGGATCTTGTTTCAGGTTCAGTTTTAATCTTAAAAGCTCACTTTTTAATTGTCATTAGAGACTCTTGTGCTAGTTCTTCTAGCCCCTGAAGTTAGCATTTTAAAATGAAATAAGACCTGAATAGAGTAGAAATGGCACATTAAATAGTGCTTTATTTGGATTACCTTTCTTTTCATGATGCTTTGTTACAGCAGCTTTTATGTACTTAGAAATAAATTAGAGGAATTTCAAAATATCTGCCAGCTGGTAAAAAACTGCAAAATCAAATGTTCTCTAAAGAAAAACCAGAGTATTTTAATAAACAAATAGGGACATTTGGCAAAATTGTAAAGTTTATGAAATGCGTTAGCTTTTTGGTAGTGAGCATGATATTTGGTTGTTTAGGTAAGTGCCTTACTAAGTGTTTGTGGAAAGGAAAAATGCAACTTACAAGTGATGTTTTTTCTTCTTGTTTGTTCTCTCTAACAGAAAGGGTTCAAAGACACCAGTCAGTATGTTGTAGGAGAATTGGCAGCACTAGAGAATGAGCAAAAGCAAATTGACACCCGTGCCGCGCTGGTGGAGAAGCGCCTTCGCTATCTCATGGACACAGGTACGGTGCCCAATTACACTGTAAACAGTTTTGGCAAATTGAGCGTTCACAAACTCTTATAGAGTTTTGGAAGTGTGAATCTTTGAAGCCTGAATGTTCAGCAAAACTGCCTTGAAAATAAAAAGGCTGCGATTTGCAGCCACCTCTCTGGGCCCTGGTGATAAGAGTGCCTTCATGGGAAGTGATAACTTGCCCTGATACCGTGTGAGCCAGCACTATTGAACAGTGTGCTCATCCATGCAGAGTTGGAATACACATCTGTGCCTCATTGATATGCCACTGCTTAAAAAAAAAAAAAAGAAAAAAAAGTAAGATCTTCACTGTTCTACTGATTCAGTGGGAAAAAAAAATTTGGCCAGCTAAAGCCATGTACTGCATGAAACAACACAGTACATGGAGGAAGGCTCCATTGACTAGATCAGTGAAATTTAAGAATACTATCTGGTTACTGATGCTCCACAATTATTTTATGTGTTTGTTTTCAAGAGGATGGGTTTTAAAAGTCTGTAATACTTGGTGTTGTAGGTGCCATTGAAAGGATTAAAGTATATGGGCGATTTTTTGTTAAAAGAATAATGGTTGTGACTTCAACGATGAGCTTTTGATGGGTATTAAGTGCTGGTGGTCATCAGAGATGGAGAGGTTAAACTGAATCACTTGGAAGCAAAAGGTGCTTTGGTATTTCAAAAATAAATAATGTTGTAGGTCCAAAAAGTGTTCTTCCTATCCAGGGGTAAAAAAGTGAGTTGGTCCAAATTACTTTGTGGGTAATGTCTTTGTAAGTTATATGTATATCTGATGCTATAAACTTGAAGCCTGTCTTTAACTGAAATTGCAAGTTTTAAAGTAAATTTGAATCCAATGTTACGTTTTGAAATATAGATGAATTGACTTTAGTTAAGGTTCAATACTTTGAAATGAGCCTGCCACATGTATCCATGTGGGTTTTTAGGGTGGTTTTTTCCATGTATTTACTTCCTTGTGCTTAGGTTATTTAACTTTTTAAACTAATTTTACAAAAACATGTAACTCAGAAACTACTTCCATGCTGAATGGATGCTTGCTTAGTAGGTCTTTTACCTATTATGGTCTTTTGAAGTACTTTTTCAAATGAATTGCATCTTGATTTATAGTAATTTAGCTGGAAAAAAATGTGTATATATTATCCTGCACTTTCTTGTGTACTTTGTTTGTGACATATATATTTGTGACATATATATTCTGCACAGGAGAGCCAGTACAATATTTCACAAGTCTTACATGTACTCCAAATACCACCTATAGATACATATGGAGTCATTAGCATAACACTTTGGAATTTTCAAAACTCTAATAGCCATGTTATTATTTGATTTATGTCATTTACTTCATTTTAAAAGAGATTTCTTACTGATTTTAATTTCTTGTATTTTGAAGTATGGCAGAAGTTTCTATATTCTTCCTATCAGACTCATGATGAGATTATTTTTATTTTCAGTATCCTGCATAAAACAGGGAGTCTAGCACACAGCTGGAGAGTAAGAGTGTAGCTGTAAGGTTTGTAACTGGAATACTGATAAATATCCGTCACTTTCAGTACTGGGGAGAAGGGGACAAGTGGTGCAGCCATAGTAAAAAGTTACTTTTATTTTTAACGTTTCCTGAGCATTCAGGATTTAACTTAAAGCAAATGATTTGACAAGTCCTTGATAAACATCCTATTTATGTTCTCAGCATAAAAATGCAGTTTAGGAGAAAACATGTGAAAACTGGAGTTTTTTACCTACAGTTTACTTTATATCCTTGAAAGCAGGGATTCTCAAACTTCTCTTAACTGTTGTTCACATCTTACCAGAGAGCCTTTAGAGGATCTGCTGTATCTCATCTCATTAGTGGCTCTCTTTGTCAGGATGGCGCTTGGTTTTCTTCCATACCTCTCTCCAGGAAATAATTCCTCACACAGACAAATAAGAAGCTTGTGCCCACATCTCAGTCCCAGCTTCTTCTGTCGGAGTCGGGGCGGCTTCGCCTGAGTGTCTGACTGAGAGAGGAGTCTGGAAACAAAAATGATGAGTCAACACCATATGACCTGCCAGCTTGCCACAGGCCACCAAGTGGTCTGTAAAGCCGAGAGTGAAGGAAGAAAGTAACCACAGCATGGTAGCTAGAAAAGCCCTGAAGGGCTGTTGATGGGGATCTTGGGGTTTTGCAAATACTCCTTAGGTGTTGGTACATACCAGAAAGATGAGAAATGTGAAATGCTGCCAGCTCTCAGAGTTGTTCTGAAAAGTCTTTTGATATTTGGTTTTTCTGAAAATGCAGGCTTTAGGAACAAGGAGGCCACTTGGGCATGTGTAGCTGAAAGATTCTGAAAACTCAACATGAAGGGCAAGAACCACTAATGAACTGGTTTAATAATTAACATTCTTTTTTAATCACATCTCTTTCTTAATTTTGTACTGCTTGGGGTTGTAATACTGGAGAACCTCAGGCAAGTAAAGGTCTCTGCTGACCTTGTTCCTCAGCAGTTGAAGCAGGGTACGGTGTTTGTGCAGTTGTGTTGGGAAGGGCTTACACTGAATAATCCTGATGACTGTTTGCAGGATGATAGTCCCCATCAGTGTGGGAGCACTTTTGTACTGGGATTTTCACCGTTGTTTCTGTGTGTACCAAAACCATACAAGATAAATTAAACGACTAAGAGACTCCCATCATGACTCAGTCATTTGCCTTGAAATTAAATTCAAGAAGAAGGGAAAGCATGGTCTGCTCAACCCTGTTGTGTCTGCTGGGGCCTAGGCCATCTTTTCCTTCTCCACTGTGCTTGGCGTGGTTCTTTATTAGACTTACTAGGAAGAAAGCATTCTCTCTTCCTTCTCATCCTTCTCCAGCACAGAACTGGGGATGCTTTTTTTCCAGTGGGGAGACTCTTTGCCACCTGGCAGCTCTTCATCCTATGAGTTTGAGAATCCTTTTTGTTGCTTAGCCAGAAGGGATTTTTTCAGTCTGCAGCTTGAGCATCTATTCTGTATCATCATATATTCATTTCACAGGAAAAGACTTCTGTCTCCTTTTCCCATGTATCAAAACATTAGTTTAAATATTCCACCTGTCTTTATGGGAATTTCCTTACTATGGGCTAGTAATAAGACCAGAAAGATACAGTGACTAACCCTTGGACAATGCAGGCTTTGATAAATGTGTAAGAAATCATATGGTTTCACTGAAAGAGAAGCAACTGTAAGCATAAATAATATATGTTGGTTAGATCCCAGCTCATGGCACTGTGTGACTTTGTTAGACATTTCACTTACCTTTTAGAGCAAGTTTCTAGCACTTGAGATTGCAATTAAAAGGTTGAAAATGCCACCCTGGCTTTACTAGGGGCACAGTGGCTGTGGGTAGCTGCAAGGAGTGGTCCTGGAGGTTCTCAATGCTCCACACCCATTCTGACATGAACCAGGAGGAGAGGAGTTCCTAACACAATGCTCTCCAGTCCATTCCCTAGGATGCAGCCTGGCTTGCAGGGATATCCATTCCACTACTGCCCTGCATTAGGAAAAGGGCATCTAATGGAAATGGGGCTGTAGGAAGAGAGTCTAGATTCTTGTCTGCACATGCACTGCCATTTTCCTGCTCTGCTAGGGAGCCTTTTTGGCTGGGGAAGAGGAGTTCCTGGCTCTTGGCCAGAAGGGAGCTGACACTTTCAAAGTTCGTCAGCTAGGCAAAGAGTTTGGAACTGGCTGAAGCTTTGCATTTCCGGTGCCAGCTGCTCATGATTTGACTAGAAATACTTTCCTAAGATGTGTGAGAAAAAAAAAGTTATTAAAATTCCTGGGTTGCTGATTTCCATTTGAATTTGAATAGTCACGCTTTTATTAATATCCAGTAGTTTATGTCACTGGTGGCATAAGCTCAGTCCTTGGTCTTTGCACTTGAAATGAAAATGTAACCTCACCTTGTTCCAGTGCAATGTGGTTACTGCTACACTGCAGAGCTGTGAGGGCAATCAGTGCTTCAGTGCCTTGAGCTCCATGGAATAACCTGAAGGCACCTCTGCTGTTGCTGTCGGGATATACGTAAGAGTTTATAGAAGGGGTTCTGCAGTGTACACTATGAATCACAACATCACAAACAAACTTGGTGGGTGCAGGTTTTTAAAGAAAAAGCAGCACAGAGGTTCAAGTAAGAGGAATGAGTTGCATGATCAAGTATAAAAATCATAATCTAATATCATTGACTTTTCTTCTTCCTCTCGTATAATGACTTGACACTAAACGATGACAGAGGTAGGATTATCTTGCTTTCCTCAGGATTGTACTTACCCATGTTGTGCCTAATATGTTATGGATAAAATAGTTTTGTCTGTACTTCTGACAGTGTCTTTCTCCACTGCAGATTCTTCTGTCATTTTATTGTAAGGTGTCCGTCATCTTGATACCCAAGTGCCAATTAAAATAAAAACCAAAAAATCCTGGTTTACAAATCTCTGATCTAAATTTATCTCTTTTTCAGTCACTTTCTTCATTAATTGCAAAAACAAGTATTTGAAAAAAAATTGTAGCTATCAGATATTTTGTTATCTGACCACAGAGTATGAAGTGTTTTTAATTGTTTTTCTGATTAACTTCAGGCTCCCAAATTCAAGTAGAAGCACATTTGTGTTTTCCTTGTGAGATCCTGTACCTTACTAATGGATGAGTATGTTTGTGGTACTGTACAAGGATTAATGAAATAAAAAAAAAAGCCTCTGCTGCTGCTGATTGACCACTGATGGTAAATGTAATTGAATTAGCAGTGCACTAAAATAAATGTAGACAAAATAAATATAGACAAGAAAATCTGGTGAAAGCTTCTGTAATGTTTTAGATTAATAGGCATACAGAATTCTTCACATTTTTTATTACGTTGTCCCTAGATGAATTCAAAGTAATTGGGGTGGTTAATTTTATTTACACAGAGCCGTTCACAGCGCATTAAATAATAGAGATAATTGAACAAGAATTGTCAAGTGTGTACTGATATCAGACATATTACAGAAGGGAATGTGCATAAAACTTCATTTCTATGCAGCCATTGTTTATGGTAATTAAGTACACAGATTTATCCCTTGGTTGCCTTCCAAGCTTATGGCAACTGCTATTGTTGTGCTCCATTAATATGTAATCAGGAAATAGTTTAATTTTCTAATCTGCAGTTTGAGAATTCACTTTCTAACAACTCTTAATTACTGCATTGCCCTAATGATGCTCATGGTTAGGAAAACTGAACCAATAAACTCCATGGAAGAAGCCAGAGGGGATTATACTTCCAGAGGTGGTGCTTACTTAATAAACTTGTTATGCCTTCACCAGAGGGAGCTCAGTGTCCTTCAAAAGCAACTAATTTTATATTTCAGAGTTGTACATACCCACGGTGCGAAGAGTTAACGCACGGCGTACGGTGGGGGTGCCTGTGAACGTGATTCACTAGAGAACCAGATAAGCGATACTATCACCATTTTGGTATTTTTCCTGCTGTATACTAATTCTAGAGTTTAATTGCACAGGAAATAATGCAGGTGGTTTAATCTATTGTTTTAAACTGTCCTCGTGGGTTTATTTTTGTCAAGTTTGTTTTGGTTCATTAGCCACATTAGCTGAACGCGGTATCGTAAAATCTTGCACAGACAGATAAGCTCTATATATTGATAGCTATCTCATAGTTACTGTTTTCAGGGTGAATCTTAAACAGTAAAGGGGTTTTTTTTTAATCATTTCCATTCTCCACTGGCCCATCATTCACCGTGATTGCTATTTCCACCCTGCTGCTGTACCTAGTGCAACTCTAATGACAGCACTGAAGTTATTTTGGGTTTGTGCTACTGCTCTACAATGACAATCCAGCCACTGGGATCTTGCAGTCTATCTGTGCTGGCCCTGCCCAGGAGCATATGGTCTTCTAGATGAGATTTGAAAAACAAGAGTTAACATCTGCTGAGGCTCACCATCGCTGTAGTATAATACACCTTGGTGGTTCCTCTTAGTGTAGCTGGTCCTGCGGGGACAAGTTCTGCCTTTTTCATGGCAATTACAGTGGCTTGAGAGTCTTCTACACGTTTATCTTGTGAATTTGGGGTGTTTATTTTTTTTTCCAACTTGTACCAAATTTCAACTCTGCATGTACTCAAAATGGGGCAGGATTGCCGTCTCCCAGCCACTGTTTCACCCCTCCTTTTTCAGTGCATAAGCTTCCTTGTCAATAGGACTAATTACACAGTGAACCAAACAGCAAACATTAGAAAACCTGTAAACACATATGTTGTGTCACTGCAAATTAACTCTTACCAATCAAAAAAGCAGCATACGCTTTGTTGTCACATGTGAAAGGAAAGTCACATGTATTAATTAGTTAGCGTTTTACACAGCTTTGAAGATATAAAGGACTGAGGTTTGTAAGAGGGAAACATTTGAATTTCATAGAAAAGGAAAAAGGTTGAGCTGAAAAAGTACAGGCACAAAAAGAGAGTTAAAATAGTTTATTTAGTCTCTTGTAACAGAATGAAATTTTCACTTCTCATATTAAATCTCATCC
>WBMZ01005605.1:125000-150456 GCA_013400975.1 Atrichornis clamosus
TGCATACACGGTCTGCGAAGTAGAGAGAAAAAGATGTACAGTGTGAATGAGAGCTCGTATCCCCCCTTGTAGTTGTACTGCTTGGGAAACACTGGAATCTGGCTCTGCTGAGGTCAGTTATTTGCCTTTCATAAATACGGAGTAAAAGTTATAGTTTCACAAGGCATTCTTAATTAAAAATTAGGTTGATGCTGATGTGCGCTTTGTAGAATCCATAATGATCAACTCCCAAATAAAGAAACTGCAGCAGGATTTCAAGCACATCTCTATTTACATAGTTCAGCACATGAGATTGCTGGATTATGATTAATTTTAATAGCTACATTAAAAAATACATCTAACATCATTCTTAATTAGAATAATCTCTAAAGCCAGTTAAATGTTTCAGAAGACAAACAGTTTAATTAGCTAACCTACAGAGGCTCCCCTCCCCCAAATGTGCAGTAGTCTTAGACTTGGTGTTAGCCTTTCAAGCAGTCTTAAACAATCGGATGAAAAGGGATTTTAGGAAGATTAGAGGACGGGATGCTTTAGACGTTGTCCGTTAAACATGAGATATGCACCATCTACAAAGTTTCACAAAGAAATGAGAATTTAAATAAAATTTACTTTGGTTATCTAGTTAGCATGAATTACAAGTTATAACATCCAGTGATAAGACTATTTAATAAATGTATTCTTTTAATTGTTGATATGAGCAAAAGTACATGCTGGGGTGTAGTAGCAAGTGATATACCAGATTAACATTCTGAAAGGGACAATGCTTTTTTTCCCAGAAACCAGGCCTTTGTTGAACTATCCCAGGGTGCCACTAGAATTTTTTTTTTAAGGGATTCAAACTAAAACTTCAAATAGAATTGTTAGAGTTGGATCTTCAATTTCTCTCCTACCCATCTTCAAAGTGGTTTCTTTTTACTCTTTTTGTTTTGTTTTAATTTAAGAAAGATTACTTTTGGGGCTTAGGGGTTTTGAGTTTTTTTAATTTGCTCAGGTACAACTTCTTTTTTCCTAGACATAAGGAAGGCTAAACAATTTATACCTTCTCCCCACCACTTCTGTGTTTTCTGCTTGATTTCATCTTAGTTTAAAATTAGAGGAGTGTTTTTGATGTAAAAGAAGTCTACTGAGAGGTAGTAGGTACTTACAAAGCTTTCCTCTGAATGTACTACAGAAATTCTCATTTCTTATTTTTCCTGGAAAGTTTGCCATTGACCTTTTAAATTTTGAAGCCAAAAAATTATGTTTCTCACCTAAAATTAGATGCAGCAGCAGCATCAAAACACTTCTTTCCTAGACTGAGGCGGCTTTATTTTAAATAAATCCCCTGGATTTCAGTCCCTATCTACAAACCCTGGGGGGAACTGTTCACCTGTGCAGAGAAGCAAAGGCCAGCTCCCTTAAACAGGAGACATTGACCTCCTTCCTCCCAAGTCTCCTGAATTTGTGACAGATTCGTGGTGTATGGAGCCCCTTGGGAGAATGCAAATGTCAGCAAATCACCTCTTTTAACACGGGAAGGGCAGGCTCCAGTCAAATGTCACACCTACCCTGTGATGCTCCAAAGGTGTGCGTGTCTTGGGCACCCCTTTCCACTACAGAACGAGGGATAAAAACCCAAGGCAAAACTAAAAGGAGGGGAAAAAAGAGGAAAATTCAGGATATCTACAAGTTGGCTGATGTGACCCTGTGCCACCTACTAGTGTGCTGGCTGTGACCCAGCGACGTGATACTCCAACAAGCTGGAAGAGATGGCTGTCTCCGCTTTCTTTTGACCTCCCAAGACAGCTGCCTGGTAGGGACCAAATGGCAGGGAAGAAGAATATCTGCCTCACACCTGCTTTCTCCAAACTGCCTGCCACAATGCCACCGTGCCCACCAGGCTCCCCTGGGAGGCAATCCCATCCCTGGCCCCCTCTCCATGGAATACCAGGACAGGATAGTTAAGATAGTTTTCTCTTCTTCAAAACATCATTAGGATTGAAAAAATGAATCTCTTGCTTGCACATTTTGCATAAATACATGGTAAGTTATCAATTGATGTTCAAATAGCTTAATTGAGTTTGAGGGGGGAAAGGTCATTTAATTGGTCTATTGAAATGTTAACAGAAACAGATATGGCAAGGGATAGACTTTAATGGCTGCAGTGTGGCACTGATGTCTGCATTCACTTGCAAAATTGTTAATTAGGGCACTTTGGTAGTTCATTTGCTTTTGTATTGATGTGCTTAGTCCAACGAGAGAAATTGGGTTTGTATATGGTATTTACATGGGGCAGCAGAGGCTTCCCATATAGTCGGGAATAAGGAAAATACAGTGTAAATCAGAACTGGTTTATGATTTGTGACAGTGTCTTCATTAATATCCTAATGGTTATGGAAGTCATTTTCTAGTGGCTAGTGTGTTTTTGCGTGTCATTAGTTTTGATATATTTAGCTTCATTTTTTAAATCATTGCAGTTATGCACTTGAATAATGCTATAAAAATGGGGTTTTTAAAGTTATGTATACAAAGCTTTTTAGGCTAAATTAAAATAAAATGCACGGTGAAACGAGGAATTACAAATCTGTGTTCGATGAGCCCTGGAAGAAGGTGTTATCTCCTTAAATACATACCAAAAGAATATATTCAGTAGCAATTCCTGGCCCACAGTCATCAGAGCCAGTGAAATTACAAAACCACTCCTTAGTTATGCTTTAAGTCCATCGAGCCTCCCTTCCAGAACATAAACCTTTAAGGTATTGGCATTTTGTGTGTGGGAATGGCGAAATTGCATGGAGTGTCCACTAGCATTTTTTGAGGGCGGTAATTGCAGGGATTAATCCTGGTGCTGTTTCCTAATAGACTTGCTGGATGCAAAGCTTTATATTTGCCTTGGCTGGAAGAAGGCTGTATTGAGGACAGTTTATAATAATACATGATACCCTCGGTACTCTGTGTAAACAGAGGCCGCAAGAAAAAATAGTGGAAACGCAAGTAGCTATGAATCATCACTTTTGCACCAGGGATCCTGTTGTCCTACCAGAACCAGTTGGGAGAGAAGAGGACACTTTGCAGCAAATAATGTGCTGATTTTAACAGCTTCTAAGTGAAAAGGACTTTTTGTTCATTTTCCATATATTGTAATTTCACATTTGGGTGCTGTTTCTGTCACCTGCTTCAGCATTCAGAGCTTTGGTCTGTAGTTTACGATGGAGCATTTCTTTTAAACTGCAGGCATTCCTGTTGCCAGAGTGGACATCAGCTTCATTGACTCATATGTATTTGGGAAAGTACTTACATGAAGATCACAAATATGCGCAGCACAGCTATCTAGTTCTGCAAGTTTAATCCGAGCTCCAGAAAGTTTCATTGTGGTCCTATGCAAATGTATTTACATAGGAATGGGTCTTGGGTCCTTTAAAGAAGGCAACAAAGTTGGAAGACTGAGGCCAACAAATAAATGAAAGTTTCTCTAAATCCATTGGATAATAGAGGCAGTGTTAAGGCTAACCACAGTGTTGAACTAAACAGAGGGATTACTCCTGGGTTTTGCATCAGTTGTTTTCTGCCGGGTGGCCTCACTTGTCAAAAAAAAAAAAAAAAAAAAGTTTAACGGGCAAACATTCACATGGCACATTGAGAAAAGAAGTATGCTTAATTCCATCAAAGCTCAGAAATCAGTCATTAATTTATTCTAACCTCCAATTGTTGGTCATTTGTGAAACATCTGGCCTTTAAGTCATAAGAACCTAAACATAAATACAATGTGAGTTCTCCTGAGGATGGAGGCTGGGTATAGCGGGGGTGCTGTGTTAGTCTGTGGACGTGAGCACGAGTGCACCTATGTGTGTGTATTGCAAAGCCTGCAACTGCCACTTCATTTTGGAGACTTTGAAACATATTAAAATGAATCCTTCAGTTAATTTACTCTCAAAATTAGATTATTGTTCATTTGCATCTTGGAAAAGTTCTGCCATTCAAAAGAGTCTCTTTCTTCATGGTGGGTTAACAGTTAGATATTTAGCAATCTTGCAGCTTGCTAGTCAGAAATAGTTTCTAATGAAGTTGAAATTTGAGATAGAAAATATATAAAAGCTTTCAGGAAAGACATACCCTATTTTCCATATGGCTAAGTAATTGTTATGATATTTGTTTTAAAGCTGGACTTAGACACTCCTGACTGCCCTCTAATTTGATATGGCTGGTCCCGGCGATTCTTCTGGAGGAAACTTTCGTAGTAGAATGCAGTGAAGGAGATAAATAATTTTGCAGCTATAAGCACATGGCAAAGTATAGAAAATAATTCAGTCGCCCTTACTGTCGTGCAGATAACAGTCTCCAGGTTATTTGCCTCTGCTGGGAGTTGGAACCCAAGTGAAAAGGAACTGAGTGTTTAAAAGGAGATTTGAAATAAAGGTGGCATCTCGAAGCTGACAAAATTCTGCCTTTTGTTAAGTTTAAAATAAAACTGCTATTTAATTCTCAGGGTTAGAGTGTTGTTTTTAGTTGGGGAGGGAATACAGTTCCTCCTGTAGCTCAAATGTAGCAACATCTCCTGTGATGAAATTTCTTGTATTTCACATGAGTGGAATGAGAGGCATAGAGTGAAATTAGATTATAAATATGTGGAAGAATTTAGATCTGTCAATCCACATGGCTGTGGGGGGATCTCAGAGCGTTTTGTTTTCAGACACTTACCTTCTTGTACTTTTTTTTGTTTGTTTTTTAAAGACCTCTTTGGCCTGACCATTTGTTTTTCTTTCTCAGCAGAGGCTGGCTGCAGCTCTCAGGCTGTTTTGACAGTAAAGATAATGATGCTGTCCAAATGCATAACAAAAAGAAAGAATTTTGAAGGTTTTGTATAAAGCACTTCTTTCCCTTAATATTTGTCTATCCTTTCCCCCGTGCTAAGTAAAGAAATCTTGAATCCGCACTCCATTGTTAAATTTACTGTATTCCAAATCTTGGAACTCCTTTCAAGCTGGGTTTTATCCTCTCCTACTAAAAGGATATCTGTGATTTTGGCAGCCTGACACACATTATATTAAAAGAAAAAAAAATCTGATGAGTAAATTAGGGGTGACGTGATACATTTTGAGTCTTAGCATTTCCTGGTCCCTGCCGTAGGGTGGCTGGAATTTGGTGATGTGGGTGGGAAGCCTGTGGGAACCCATGGGCACTCACATGTTACACGGTGCGTGTACGAGCGTGCGCGTATGCCCGACCCACCAACACAATACGTAAAAAGTCACCTTTCAACTTCGTTAAAGCACTCATTTCCAAGGCACTGATGTCCAAAGTATTGGTAGGATAGTGGAGATGAGAGGGGGAAAGAAAAAAATCACTTTAAACAGCTTGTGAAATGTAATGTTTGAAACGGTTCTTTGAGAGCGTGCAGATTATGGCTTGTGTAGTGACTCTTCCCAGCTCTCTGGGAAATGAGCTGTTGACATTCTTTTGGGTCATCATCCGAGATAGGAGGGCAACCACAAGGATTTAGTAGATAAATTCATCCAAAAAGACCTTTATCCATTTCATTGCAACTTGGAAACGTTCATGTCGAATAGCAGCATTAATGTAGCCCTTTTAGCCCTTCAAAGTGAGCCTTATGTTTAAAAAAAACTTTAAAAAAATGACCAGAGTAATAACTTCTATAGGTCTTCTAAGAGGTAATTCATTATTTACATAATTCTGGAGCATAAGCCCATCTTTCCTTCAAGAGGCTCTGAAATAGAATTGAGGATCTTATACAGAGTCTCTTTTGAATTCTAATCAACTGGATCTGTCTCAAATTCATTTCTAGTTTATTGTAAACAGTGGAATTTAAATTAATTTCTTCTTATCTTGTCTTTTGAAGAAAACTGGCAAGATGTTTAAAAGGTTTTCTTTTTAAATACAGCTCAGAGTTTCTTTTATTTGGAGATTTTGGGGGGTTTGGGGGGTTTTTTAGCTTTGTAAACCAGGTGTCGGTCAGGATGGGCTTTGACAGCCAGATGACAATTATGCATTAGCATAGGTGATTATGAAATAAATAGGGAAAAAAATTACTTTTTTTTTTTTTTTTTACTTGAACTGGACTGATACTATATAGGCTGAATGTGAGGCAAGGTTCCCACAATGCACTGTGAAAACCTAGGCTAACAACCACCCCGCTGCGTTGAAAACCCCAAAAAAAGACAAAAGCACAATGAAATAGAAAGCTTACCACCGGTAGCTTTCAAAACGACAAACTAGGCAAACTATACATCTCCACCACTCCAATTTTGTCAGAATGCTAATGAGCTTGCTCTGATCTTTACTCGGCTTCCCGTGTTTTCTACATCTTCAAGGACCACATGGCGCTAGCAAAATAAAGACAACTAAATGAGAATTTCGAATGCTTTTTGTGTTGGGACCTGGTGCCTTTCAGTTGACGCACTCGTTGAATATTCTCAACTTAAAAGCGTACAACAGGGGGCTGGGTATGAACTTTTTAGCAGGGGGAATTTTGTACAAAAGTAAATGAGTGTGATGAGGAAAATATGAGAAAAATTTCTGATTAATTTCCGCTCTATAATATCAATGACACCTTCAGCCCCTCTCATACTCCTCTAACAAGAGATGCTGATAAAAGATGAATGATTCTGTGTTGTTCACAGTGAATGTTTAGTGGTTTTTTAATAGCGGCATTCTACATAAAAGACACCAGGAAGTACTCCGCATTAGCAGTTGAGATCACTAGTTAATAGGATGATGTCTTTTAGCTTTTGTCACAAGATTATTAGAAAGGATGGGTTTCTGTTCTCATCCCAACATACTTTAGAGTGCTTGTTGAGAACAAGTGCTAAAATACAGGTTTCTCAGTATTGTTTCGCATGCAAAGTAAAAGCCCTTTAATGCAACACCTTTTACTTTTTTTTTTACCAGGTGATTTTTGTCATTGATCTCTTATCTGCCCCCTTTAGATGTATTAATCACTTGGAGTGGTCGGCTTCTCAATGGGGGCTTGATGATGTATATGTGTATAGATTCACTATCAAAAAGTAAATCCCTTATATGCTCTGCACCTTCACAACCCTGATTATCGAGCTGTATTTACCAGCCTGTATTATACCATCTTGAATGCTCCTTACTGGAGCCATCCAGTCTGCAATAGAAATCCGTGCTAGAGTAGGGAGGGGTGAGCTAGGAGGAGGCATCCCATTCCCTCAGCCAAATTTCATCTTCTAAAAACAATTGAATTCACAATTCTCTTTGGAATTCCCAAAAGTAAATGCAGATTTGTATTCACCAGTGTCAGGGCTTGGGGAGGAAAATGATGAATGTTCAGTTTTGCCTGAGAGATGAATTTAAATATTGGTTTTGTCACCTCTTCAAGCTCGCAAGCAGACAGTGTGAAAAATATCTGTGCATGTGTATAAGGAGAAGAAAAAATAATAATGGTCTTTTCATATTTTCCTATCCTGCCTAAATGAGAAAGAATGAATTAATGACACCATAAGTTTTATAGCAGTTTGTCAGCCTTACTTTCCTGCACTATTGTTTTGGTTAGCTCAGCATGATTAATCTCAGGTGAACCAAAAACTTGCCAAACCACAAGGTGGTAATGAGTTGACCAACCATGTTATGAAAGACAAAGATGCACATCTCAAAGCAGAGCAAGAGGGAAGACAGTATAACAACAGCCTCCCTGGCGAGACAGAAAATCTTAAAGTATCCCTGAAAACAACATCCTTGCCCCTTAGCTTTTTACATTTAGCGTAAGAAGTGAGAGAAAGCATTTCAAAGAAATTCTAGGTACATGAATGATACATATGTGATACTGGTTTGGGTCTCTGCTGGTGCTAGTTTGTGAACATTCCCTATTGGAAATACCTAACAATTAGGAGGCTAGAAAAATATTACTGATAGCAATTTGTGTTGGGTGGAAGGAAAGGTTTTAAACTTGAGCAAAAGAGTTAGTGATTTTTACTGTAACATGATAACAGCTCACAAACCCATGCCTTCGTAGTTACTGCTGGTTTTGGAAGCAAAGCAATATTATAAAGCATTTGATCAGCTGTATCTCTCTCCAGTGTGTAGAAATGTTCACTTGCTGCCAGGGTTGTGGTAATGGGAGTTGTGACAACTACCAGAACTGTGGGTGAAAGAAGTGCAATGACACTATGATCAAGGTCTCGTTTACAATATGGTCCCTGTGCTTCTCTGTTGCATCCAAGTGTGACTTGTCTGACCTGGGGCCCGCAGAGCTTTGTAGACATGCCTGCTAAGACATGCAGTGCAAGGCTGTTCATGAGAATTTGTTAATGCAAATAAAGTGGCATGCTAGTGAACTCCTTTTCTGACAGGAGTCTTCAGGGTCCAGATCACAAACATATACGCAAATTTCTGCCCAAGCATGCATTTCGTAGTTGCTAAAATCATGCATTTTATGAGCAATTGAGACCTTCTTGAGTTCTTGGGACTTGTCAACCTCTCTCCAGTTTTCCTTCTGTCATGTTGCCTCCACAGTCTCCTGCTGGCAAACTCTTTCCGATATCCATCCATCTCTTGCCATTAACAGCTCCAGCAAAGCAGACTTGCTTTGGTAAAGGAAGACCGTTTGGCCATAGTTTTCTAAATACCCAGTGTTTCTACAGCTGAGAAGTGTCCACCAAACAAACCCTAGAGCTCATGGTTCTGACTCTCTCATTCACCACACCTCTTCAGACTTAGGTCTGTGCATCGGAAAGCAAAAGTTCACAGGAGGTGACCTTTCCAAGATCAAATGTAGGCAGCATGCGTGTTAAGCCTTCCCAGGCCAAATTCATTAAATCATTAAAGCAGCTCAGCAGCAGTGGCCATATTTATTTTTTTCTCAAAGTAACACAGAATCCCATTGGCTGGAGGGACTGAGCAATAAGTCAGCCTCCTCTCCACGCACTTCCCTGGCTTTTGTAGCCTCATCATTGCCTTCAAAGAACCTGTCAACAGGTTGAAGCCAGCTTGAAGAAGAGAGTCCAAGTGCAGCACTGCCCGCATAGCAGGAGACTACTCTGGGAGAGCCCTGGACGCTATGAATAGACTTGCAAGCCTTCCAAAAGTCTTACAAGACCCAACAGACACTTGCTTCTTTTAACTGATTTCCATCTTCCTTTGTGGTGTGCAGTATAAATGCTCTTTCATGTGGTAGGCATAGTCTTTGGCTTTATGCCTGGAGTTAGCTTTCTGTGCAATCAGTGTCTGCTGTAAAGAGAGGGAGAGGAGAAAGACCCTTTGGTCACCCTGAGGCTCCTGGCCATGATGCTGCTGCCGTTTGCAGAGCACTGTTATTTTTTCTTGGTTTTCTCCCATTTACCACCAAAAACACCTTTTCCATCAAAACTGGAAGTTGTAGGGCCTTGGGACACCCCAGCCTAGCTGAACTCACCCAGTTAGCCCTGGGAAGCTTTGGATCCCAGAAGTACAAACCTCCCAGCTCCCAGTAGGAGTACAAGGTCACATTCACTGCCAACCATCATCTCACTTCAGGCAGTTGCTTGGGTTAAATTCATCCCTGTCCATTAAAGTGATTTTATAATGTCCACCACCCTTTTCTGGCTCCAGGAGAATATGTTCTGAAGGAAGTAAGGCAACATTTGTTAAAAATGGAATAATATGTTGCCTAGTAGAGCACACTCCAGCAACTTTTAGGTAAATGTCTTCTCACTTCAGAATATTACCCAGCCATCACTTACCATATAAATAGGTAATAAACTGTTCTAAGCAGTAGTTATGAGCCGTAGATAAATTACTACCACTCCTAACAAAGCATACAACTCTACTTGTAAACCTGCAAGCTGAAATAATTAATCTGCCAGACCATCATCCCTTTCTTGGTGGATTTCCAAGCATGATATACTGGTTTTTCCATAATTTCAGAAGTTCCATAAATTCAGAAATTTCCATCATTTCCATAATTTCAGAAATTTCCCAGAATTTCAGAGTGTATCAGTTAATGGTGCATGTTTTCCGGTGCTGCAAGCAAAAGTCTTTTGTATACTTTTTCCAAGCCCTTGTGTCTTCTGAAATTGTGGTATGTGAGAAAATTTGGGCACAAAAAATACCAGAGAGTGATAAACCAGAGAGTGGTTTTGCTCAGTGCTAGGATCCCTGCAGGCACTTGTCCTCAAGGCATCACTTTCTTACAGTAATGTCCAGGTGTTTTAGTTGAATCTCACCTCTTGTTGTGTGAATTTTGGGGCACAAAATTTCTTGGTCTGGACTGATGGTCCCACATTTAAAATATATTTGTAATCTTTATCCAGCCCAGGCATTCTGTTTCAGTTGATTTTCTGTTATTTTCTGCTGGCTGCTGTGTTGACTAGTCATATAGAGAAAATCAGCAGTCTTTCAGATTTTGTCTTCCACAATGTGTCTTTTGTGGAAGTTTCAGTCCTGTGATAATTTTAGGTTGCCCAGGTTGCAGGCCACAAATGTTTGTCTTCCTGTGAGTCAGTCCCACTGCAGGTGGAAAAAACCTCCACACGTGCCAAGATGTGGTCAGAATCCTGACCTTCTGTTTACACAGCCCTCAAAATTTTAAATAGCTTCTCTGATTTTTTATGTTTCAGAAACCAAAGAAATTATAAGTTTCCTGCTTGATATTAAACTAATTTGATGTGTGCCTGTGATAAAGGCATTTCCTTGGTGGCAGCTCCATTTCATTAGGGTTACAGTACTTTTGGGGGTTGGAATAGAGTCAGACAATGCCCTGCAATGGCAGATTCTTGGCAGTCATTACCTACCTTTATGAGACTCCATTGTGTGGACATCAATGTCTCCTTCTCAACTGCTCTCAGACAGCAAGTTCGTGGCCATGAATTTGCCTTTCTAATGTTCCTTAGGCATTTTCCCATCCAGTTCACACTCAAAAACTTGTGTTAGGGTTTCATCTGCTAGCTAGCACTTCTGCAACGTCTTCTAAACAACAGTCCCACCTGTTTATCTCTTGACGGCTGTTCTTGTTAATTTTCAGTTGTTTGTAATTACTTAGGAGGTCCACATGCTCTGAAAGGAGGAAGTGTTCTGGAAGAAAACTGGACATGGTAATCTCAAGTGGGAGGCTTGAAGCTCAGGGTGGAGCAAGCCCATCCATTCATGCTGTGAGGTTGCAGGTTCTGTTTTGACACTGAGTACTTGGAAAAAATATTTTATCCAAAGTTCTGAGTTTTCCCACCAAAGATAGTCCTCTGAAAGCAGAGGAGGGTGATTTTTAAAAAAAAATAGGTCTCTTTTGTGCTGCCTCAGTTTCACTCAGTGAAAAATTGTGGGCCACTAGTCATTTTAAAATCTTCAGTGTAGCTTTCAGTTGTGTCTGAGGCATTCTGCACTAGGTCTTGTGTAGCTCTCCTTTACAAAGAATATCTGTTGTGAATATAGGCTTTTCTGCTTAAGTATTTGTTAAATTCACTAACTCGCATTAGAAACAAGAGCTCGTCTGTGCATAAGCTGTTCACAGAGAGCAGGATGAGAAGACTGTTAAAATCAGTGGGAAGTCTGCTGCTGACTTGGAAGCATTTGAGACCTTCCACCAGCCTTTGTTAGCAATGTGGGGTTGGTCAGCTAAAACACCCGGCGTTGTTTCTCGTCCCTTCCGTGTTTCCTTTCAGTGAAGCTGTAATGGCCAGAGCAGATCAGCCCCACAGGCTGGTCCAGAACACTCTGCTGTAGTGGGACAGGTATGGATTGAACCCAGGCAGGGGCAAGAAGCTGTGCAGGGGCCAGTTACAGGCTAACCTTGCCCCGGGGAACATTTACTTTAACCTCTAAAAATTAAAGGCTAGCTCGTGTCCTAAAGCAGGAGGATCCAGTTCCTACCTCCCATGGTTTTTTGTTTGTTTATTTGAATATTTATTGCTACAGCTTTGCCTTTCCATATTCAACATTCAACCTGGTTTTAATTCTTGCTGAGCTCTTAGTTTCAACATTGCCTCGTGGCGACGAGTTCTACTGGTAAATGATGAGGCTTTGAGGAAAGATCATTCGCTTTATCGGTTTTAAACACACCACCTTCAATTTCAGTGAATTTCCCCAGGTTCTAACAAGACAAGATGAGACACATCCTAGAACTATTCTTTATTTGCCATTCATGTTCTCCTTCAGGTAAACAAGCCAATCTGTCCACTTGCTCCTAATACAGAAACTTGTAAAAACTCGTCGCTATGATTGGGTGAATGCAACTCTTTTTTTTAAGCAGACAAATAAAGACAGTCGGGTATGTTTTCAGAAGACCTTCCTGTCAAGTTTGTGGAATTCACTGGCATTTGAACAGCTCTCAGTAGTCACCAATCTTGTGTCAACTACGAAATAGCCCAGAAAGAGGAGCAGAGCGAAGTCAGCCAGTTTTTGTTGTTATTTGCCCCGCTCCAGTTCCCATGCACTGGCATTCTCCTGCCGGCCTCTTCACCCAAGTGTGTTGAGTGAAGAAAGCTTCTTCTATTCTATTTTAAAACTGTGTGTAAACATCAGCAAATGGATGAAGAATGGGCTCTGTCTTAAGTACGTTGTTTTTCGTGTAGTTCTGTTGAGGTAAATGGGGAGACATGGGAATGTTTCTGTGTTTAACCATGACACCATGGCACACACACTACACACAGTGCAAATAAAATTTAAAAACAATTACTGCTTAAGACAGCATACAGAGTGATTTCTGTAAACCTGTTATTTCTTGCAAGACTGAATGGGCTGGTTTTGGATGCTGATGGAAACCCTTTATTATTTATCTTCCACAGGTTGTAATTCATTTTTGCACAACAGCTAAATACATTTACCTTTAAGGATTTTTTTAAAAATATTAATCTATTGTCTTATCTTGACAGATTTATGATGGTATAAAGTGTAGAGGAGTTACTGTGTTCATCCATTTACACTGTAAACTAATCTTGTCCCTGCATGTTGTTCCTTTTTTTTTCCTTTTAAGTGGTATTCTCAGTGTTTTGTAGCACTTTCTTTTCTGTTTTCTTAGCAATGTACAGGTTTACTGTGTTAATCCACACTGGGTTTATCTAATGTCTAGCTGCCCAAACGGCTTAAAAATAATGGGTCTAATGGTACATACATACACTGGTAGCTGGCTGAGTTTGAAAGTACTTTCAACAGGAAAGGAAAAAAAAAATTGTTCTTTCAAATTGATTCAGAAGAGACATTTGTCAAGATACTTCTTATTTAAATATTTAAGAAATAATTAGTTCACAGTGTAAACAAAACTCCATTTGTAAATCCAGAAGAATATGAAGGAAGATGTGTTTGTAAAAGTCTGCAGGGAAGCTGTACAACATTAAAATAAACTAGTTGCTTATATTGTTCTCAAAAAATGGTAACGTATTTGTTACCATGTTTCTAATTCTGAAGTATTGTAGAAGAAAATTGACTCGAGTTGGTTTCAAATAACAATCAGGATTATGTGTGATGAGCCACAGGAGAAAGGAAAAGGATTTGGGGTTGTGGTTTGTTTGATTATTTTTCTTGGCTATCATTAAAATTCTCGCTAATGTTACTTTGACCATCACTAAAATTTGTTCCAGTGAGGGGCAAAATTACCAAACTTCATGCTGCAGTGTCTACTGACTCCTTGCAGGAGCTACTGCAGCTTGGAATCGCGACTCAGAAGGCAGTAGGAGTTTCTCGTATCTGAGGGTAGAATTTAATGTCTTGTGCTATTTGAGGCTTGGTGTTGGGCTCATTCCTAATCATTGAGGAGGGTTCTGGTAGATGTCAAGTGAAGAGAAGAATAGAGCACGCATCCTTCACCACTCAAGCCAGACAATGAAATTAGAAAATGGCACTGGGAGTTGATGTGAGAGAATTCCCTTGGATTCCTAGAGGAAGAATAAAACAAGAATGAATTAATTAAAAAAAAAAAAAAAAGGCAAGAGAAAGGAGGTGGGGAGAAAGACAGAAAGGAAGAGGGGAAAAAGAAAATAAATTAGAGAAACCAGAACCCTCCTCAGGTTAAAGTCCAACATTAAAAACTGTATTGACTTTCCACATAAAGGCATGTGTACTTACTGTTTCATCTGAGCTTCTGGTTCTGCATTTTTCAAATCTTACCAAGCAGTTTGCATGCATATGATGTGTGCAGCACTACCCACTCTTATTTGAAGACTGTTTTCAGAAGTCATTATTGAACTATAGGATAAAAAGGTATAAGCATAATTACGTGTTAAAGAGAATAAATATGTTCTGCTAGATAGTTAACCAGATGAGGTTAAACAAGATAAGATGAATTCTGGTCTTTTTAGAAAACTGGCAGTCTTCATTTTAAGCTACAATGTAAAGTGCTTTATCCTGAGATTAGGTATTGTGGCAGAAGCTAAAACTGCCTTTTTCCCCTAACCGTGCCAGAATACAACCTCCTTTTCTTTCTGCGCTAACAAGACTGCTTTACCACCACAGCCCACTCTAAGTAATTAAATCAATCCTTTGTACTTACCGTATTCTCCTCTAGTGACGGTACTAGATCTGATTATATGCTTCATGCATATTCAAAGTACAGCACTGACAGCTCTTTAATGAGCTCTTACTTAATCAGTACGAACAATGTTCATCTTGTTCTTTTTTTCCTCATACATTAGAGCTAGGAACAGTTGGGGAAAAAATGAAACATCCAGCATTCATTTGAAAAATATATTGTACTTTGAAAAGTGTCTAAGCTGGAGAAGTTGCATTCTGCCCTTTAAAAGTCTGATGGACAAATTGGATTACTAGTATTGGATTAAATAACAAATGGTTAGAGGAGAAATGAGAAAAGCTCGCTGTGATCACAGGCTTTAATATTTTTTGTTACTTATAAAGCTGAAGGGGTCTTTAACCAGTTATTAAAGTCAGGATTAATTTGTAATGGTCCAACTTACTAGCTTTAAAAGGGTTTTGTTGTTGTTGTTTATCAAAAACAATAGTGTAATGCATGTATTATGGAAAAAATTTAAGTTTAAGATCTGTGCGCTATTTATAGATTTTCAGCATCTTGTACTGGCTTAGATAAGGGGTTTGCATGTGTGGGATCGATTTGTTCTCAAGCATGGGGTTTTTTACTTCATTTAAATAATCTGTACAGTTTGGAGGGGTTTTTTTCTCCAAGAACAGCACAGATATTTTCCCAATTTGAATTTTCAAGCATTTTTAGCAAGTCAATTAAATACTTGTTTTACACTTGGAAAGTGGAAACAACAACTACCCCAGCAGCAGCATGGATTTTACAGAGTGAAACCGTGTTGGAGAAAGGCTTTTTCTAAATTTTTTATTTAGAAATTGTAAATGTGAGTTTAGTTTGCAATATCGCTGCAGTAAGAACACTCAGTTTCTCTTTGTTGAATGTGTTTCATGTTCATCCTTTCACCAAGTAAAAAAAATGAAGTAATGCTCTAATGCTAGTGTATTTGGTGAGGAGTTATTTAAATTTCTTATATATAGGGGTTCATCTTTATTTTGCTTGACTAGGAAGAATTTGTTTCACCTCCATGCACAAGAATTTAAAAGCTGACGGTTGACAAATAAAATATCAGCGTCGACTACTGTTAATATTGCACACATGTGTCATTTCACTGATCAAAAAGGCCTTCACCAGGGTAAAATTGGCCTTTTTCCAAATTGCAAGCTTTTTCTCAGCTTTTTCTTTTTTGCTCTTTCTTCTTTTGTTGCTGCCCGGGGATTTGTGCCTATCGCAGCCGATATCACATGACCGGTGTCAGGGCATCACATGGGTCCAAAGTGAATACAAAAACAGATTTAAAATTCTGTAAAAACAATCAAGACTTTGTTAATTCACTTTTAAACCAGCCTATTCTATGGATATTGCGTGTGCTTTGGTGTCAGCGTGGATATATTAAAATAGGCACCTGTGCAGATCTGACTCGACAGCTCCAAGCTTTACTTAGATCTTTTCTCATTATACGTTGCAACTAACTTTATTTAGGAGTAATGCATTAATAGAAAGAAGATTATATCTGAAGTTTATGTTCTTAACCTGAAATTGCATGGTAGGAAAGTCAAGTTCAGATCCATCATTGAGGCAAACACTTTAGAATCATTTATCTCTCCCATTTCTTTTTCAAGGCTTCCAAAATTAAATGTAGCAAGAGCTTGTATTTATAATCTTTTAGCCAGACATCCCAGTCCACCCCAAAACTAACAAATTGATTAAAATGTTACTGTAGCAACGGATGTCTGGTTTGTGAGAACTTTGCCACATTGCTTGTAAAAAATCTCATGCATTTACAGAATAGACTGGTTTTTTGCATGGATAAAAAGAAGCAATCTATCCCCTTCTTCTTGACCTCTCCCCCAAATAAATTTCAACTACTTGGTGCATTTCAACAAAAGGTTATTAATACTGATTATCATCTACTTGTACAAGCAGACCCTGTGAGATGGACCAGTACAGCAGTAAGGCCTTTGATCTGTAACTTACCAGCAAAGTGTACTGAACTGCTGAATATTGTTGTAAATGCTGTCGTGTGGTATTTTATGCACCAAACCTGAAGTGGAGGTCTTGGGTGAGACCATTTCTACATGCTAGATTTCTTCTTTCATTGCTCCATTGTCCAGGAGCTGGACCCTGCTGCTTTTGCTTGGAAAAGGGCTGCGGGTCCATCCACACTTTGGGATGCTCTGCCCTTCCTGTTCACTCCTAGCAAATTGTGATTCTAAAAGCACCCTTCCAGGAAGTTTCATCAGCCAGGGTGATAAGTGGATGGGGCGGATGTCTCACATCAGAAAGAAGAACACGCCAAGTGTTGTAACTTCTTCTTACTGTGTGGGTCCACCAGTTCCACCCTGAGCTGACCCACTTCACTGTTCATTTTCTTTTCCTTCCCTTGTGTGGATGCATCAAGCCCCAAAGGCCACAGCAGAGGGAATCAAACAGCTCGGAGAAGGCTGGAAACTTTTCCTTGCAGGCAGCAGGGTCACAGCCAGGTGATTTCTCCACGTAGGTCTGGGCTTGCACGCTACCATGGCTTGGGGTGTAAGCATGCACGTGGCGAGCACGTACGTGCAAGCGTTTGAAACACTCTCACCCAGAAACTGAGTGCTTTGGTTTAGAGCAAAACAATATTTTTTCTGGTGTCTTTCCGGATCCAGATGCTAGAAATTGCTTCTCTGCAACCAGGGATACTATGGTTTAAGTTCATAAGGTAGCACCCCCGAGTGTGCAGCACTGTGCATCAGAGATTTCAAACCCCTTTACAAACACCGAAGAATTAACTCTTAGCAGCCTTGCAGGATCAGTACAGGTGACACACGAGGCACTGAAACCCAGAGATCTGCCCGCACTCTCCCAGTAAAGCAGTACCAAAACTGGGAAACAAACTCAGAAGACCCAGCTCATGCTCCTTTGCCTCTATTCCAGGTTTATTCCTAGATTAATTTTAACCATATGAGATGTGTGAGTTTCCTAATTCAATGAGGACCATATAGCCTTTGGTCTTCAGCTCACCTTGGGAGATGAGAATGGCAGGTTACCACAGGAGCACAACCTCCACGACTTCCTCCTAGTCCCTGAGCTCAGAGAGAGTGGAATTTGGCTCAGCAGCCCTGCTACGTGGAAAGCACGGCCAGGAAGGAGCCTTCTGGATGCTCATCTGCCTTTCCTTCATGTGGCCTGATGGTGCAGGGGTGATGACACAGTGTCTTAGAGAGTCTGGTAGAGTGTAACGCTGTCTGTGGGTAGGCTACGGAGGGTCCTGATCCTGATCCTGCCTGGGATGGATGTGTGCTGAGGAAAGGGGTGCTAGTCTGTGCATACACCTTTGGTACCTGGCTCCCAGGATTGTTTGTATTGTGCAGATGCTCCCTTTGGCTGCAGGTTGAGGAGAAGAGCAGCTCTTTCCAGCTCATCTGGAAGAGTGGCCATAAACACAGAAGCTGAGCAGGTGCGCACACCTTGGCCAAGGGTTCAGGATTACCATCTCCTCTGCAGCTGCTTTGATCCCTGCCACATCATCCTGACTGTGCTGGGTTTGCATGGGTGGGGTGGATCTTGCCCACAGGGATTGGTTTTGTGCTTGGTGATGGCCAGACATCTTTTAGCAGTGAGGTTTTTTTTCATTGGGAACATTGCAATGATACAGTTCATTTGGGAGAATTTAAAATATATGTTCCTTTTTAAAAGGTATTTATTTATGCCAGAGTATCAGCATGATAAAGAACGCTACAATGCATCCTGGAGAATGGCTACTTTCAAAGATTTATTTTTAAAGCAGGCAGGACTTGTAGTCATATGATATTTTTACCATTTGAGAATATGCCTTGTCATGCTCAGTGATACTGGCAACTGGTACTCCAAAACCTGAAATGAAATATGTACCTCAATTTGTGAAATGCCACAAAAATAATGAAGTTCTTTTGATTGCAGGAAGAAACACAGAAGAAGAAGAAGCTATGATGCAGGAATGGTTCATGCTGGTTAATAAGAAGAATGCCTTAATAAGACGAATGAACCAGCTTTCTCTTCTGTAAGTACAGAAGAACATATGTATTTACAAAAGGATAATTTACCGGAATATTTACCCTTCAGATAGATGCAAAACTTTTTTTGGTCTCTTTCCATTAGGCTTGAAAAATAACCCCTCAAAAGTGAGTAGTATGGATGTGTTACACATTGAGTAACTTGTTTTTCTCATATTTCAGACTGGAAAATGAGAAGCGTGCAATGGCACCAGATTAGCCAGAGCTGTGAAAAAAATAAATTAAAGAAATATTAAGCACTGTTACATTTTCAAAGGCCCAACAGTAGAATAAAATTACATTTCAGAAATTTACAGATGGATTTGGTTTGTGCCTCAGATGAGAGAGGTGAAGTCTATTCAGAGAGAGAGCCAAATTTGAGTTGCTACCTGCTTTGTAGAAATCCTCAGTCCCATCACTAGTTCAGCAGCACGAGGCCGCTGAAGGCGTATTAAGTAAATCAGTCACAGTGCAGTGATACCACTGATACTGCAAAGTAAGGACAAATGAACTTTTTCTCACTGGCACTGTCAAGGAAGGGAGAAGGTGATGCTTGTTTTTCGAGGCATTCTGCCCTGAGTGCTTCTTTTCCAGCTTCTTTCAGTTTGATGATATTTTTTTCCGTAATGCCACCTAGTGTAGATGCCTGCATACTTCCCTGGAAAGAGTCTCTGCTCACCTATTTCCTGCTGGGTCTGAACTTGACAGAGGATTTTACCTTCAAAATATTAAGCTTTCTAATCCCTTGTCTAATTTTTATTGTTGATTAGGGCAGAATATATATAGAATAATACTTCCAATGTCATATTATCTTGGTGAATAAGTTGATGCTGGAATTTGTTCATTAGATCTGGGGGAATATTTTATACTTTGGACATTCCACAACAGCTGCTCCAGAGATGAATATGAAATAATTGCATCCTGTAGCACAATGGAGTTATCTGACAGAATTAAAGCTGACGTTACATAAAATGAAAAGGCCCTGTTACTGAATAGGCCACCTGAGCCAGGTTTTAAGTTTGTGTATCACTTGTTTGGAGTGGCTTAAAGTTAAAGAGAAAAGTCAGTTGCGAGTCCTAAAATCAATGTAAGTTAAAGGTGCTTTTAAGTGTTTAATGATTTAGTAATTAACATATTGATGAACATTTGCAACTTGCCTAGGGAAAAAGAACATGACCTAGAAAGGCGCTACGAGCTGCTGAACCGGGAGCTGAGAGCAATGCTTGCTATTGAAGGTAAGAGCAATGCTGGGGACTGAGGGGGGAAAGTGCTGAACAGGTTTGGTACCTGGAAGTACCAAACGTGGAGACTTCCCTGAAGCCCACGATTAATGCTCATGTTTACATCACTTCAAGCCATAGCACACAGCAAGTACGCTGAGGCTGCAATCCCATTCTTAAGTTTTCTTCAGGAGGCAAAAAAATAAAAATCCAAGATACAGGACAAAGAAGTATGGTCTTGTTGCAGTAAACCTTGAAAACAAAGTAATGAGGATGTATAGAATACAGGTCTGGGGTTTACTGGTTTTGTTTTAGCAGTGCTCTCTTGGCTTTCCTGTGGCATCGTGCTGCTTTTGGTGCCACAGAAAAAGGAAGGAGTGACCCACAGAAGACAGCCTGCTTCCTTTTAGTGTTTCAGGCCTGTTTTACAACACTATCTCACTGGGAAAAAAAAGTCTCATTGGCTTTGGTGGTAAAATGCTACGATTGTCAAGTAAATCACAAGCACCACCAGGATTAGTGCGATCCTTCGCACAGATTTTTCTCCCTTCTCTACGGCTCTCCCCAGTTTAGTCACCTTACCTGAATGGAGGTAACACTCAGGGCAAGATTGACACGGGATAAATGAAACAATTGCAGCCTTTCCATAGGGCTTTCCAGTGAATTGTACAATAATCCTTGGGATGATTCATAATAAAAAATAAACATCCAGATAGCTTAAACCATTGCTTGCATTATTTTCTTATTTAAATATCTTAAGTGTTTTCTAATGCTGCACTGCTTATACCTCTCAGTCACAAATGCTGCCTTATAGTTCAAAGATGTTTGCTTTAAAGTTAATCCTCTGGGCTCTGTAAAATGGACCTTTTGTCTAATCAATGCAAATTGATTTTGCTATTCTGTATTGACCTCTCAACCCTTTGACTGTCCATGGTAATTTCTTTCTTCACCTGATAAGGTACCTGATCCATAATAAATCAATTCTAATTAGTTTGGAGACTTCACTGGGAGCATAAGTTTGTTGGAGAAAAGCAGCAGGTTTCAGGTAGTTTTTTCATATCTCTCTATCTGTGGTTATATTTTTTGCATAAGACTATCTTCACTATATTATTGGATAATCTTGAGTCATAAATACATACATTGCTTTCTGCAGAGACAGGCCAGATTAATTTGGAATCATACTGATGAAATATTTAAAACATAAAATAATCTAAAACTAGAGAGGAGCTAAGAGATACTGGATTTAAGTCCCAAATTTCAATGTTTAATTGCCTCATACGTGAATACTGCCTTGGAGAGTCCTAGCAGCAGCCTTTGAATGTCTGGCAGCCTGTGCCATTTACACATTGTCTTGAACAAAAATCTTTTTTTAATTTATTTTTGTAAGATCAGAGAGGCATGCCTAAACTCAAAAAAATCATCTTTTTTTCCTCTCTCTCTCATTTTTTTCTTTCTTTTTTTTTTTATCGCTACTGGTGATATGGTAAACAGAGGTTTAGGAAGCAAACATAAGTGCCGGAGAATTTTGGTTATTTTGGGGGATTTTTTAACTTATGCAACAAAGTTCTCATTTAACATTTTAGCTCTCAATAAGATTATTAGTCTTCCAGAATTTTTAACTACTATCTGCTTTTACACGGAAAACCTATTAAAGGAGAAAGTCTTCCAAGAAAGTGCCTGTGAAAGCTGAAAATACACATTTGTGACATCTCGCCTCTCGATGCGTGCATCAGTGCTGTGTTCAAAAGATGCAAAGATGCACTTTTCGGGAAGCACTGGTAAAACAACACCATTTCCAGTACGATTTCCCTGAAGTGGGCTGCCCGCACTGTCGGCTCCGGGGCCATTTAGCCGATTGCTAATGAGTGCTTGGGCTCCCTGAAAGAGTTGAAAAGACAGAGCTCACTTTTACCAGCACCAGTTCCAAAACTGAAGTATATGGGCAGGAAAAAAATACATACATGTATATATAGATATGTATATATGTAGCAGGATGGGAGCGGTTTGTTTGTCGAAAAGAAAGACAGAACACACCAACCCAAACTGGAACTTAAAAAGAGAAGTCTCTGAAAGGTGGTAATTACTGTTTTGGTGAATTGCTCCAACTCTTCCACGCGTGACTATACTGTTTTAAAATCTGTCAACCAATTTATTTAGCTAGTTGGTGACAGGATAAAAAAGGAGAGCACAGAGGCTTGCAGAAGGTGGGAGCCTGCTGATGGCAGAGAAAGGCGGTGCTCGCCGTGTCTGCATGGGCAGCGTGCGGGCAGCGCTGGCGGCCGGAGGTGCTGCCCGTTAGGATGCTCAGTGATGTGGAGACAGTGGCTCCTTCCCGGCCGCTCCCACGGAGGCACAGGGAACTGAATGGTCTTTTGGAGGGTTACGGCACTTCACGAGGAGCACATGAATGACCGAGGGTGGTAAAAAAAAGGCCTACTCCCCCCCTCCCCCATGGAGCCGTAGAGATAAGAAAGAGAGAGTTAACGCACTGCCTTCCTCCAGCTAGAAAGTGTTCCTCTTGGGCTGTTCCGACCGAGAGAGGCCGGAAATCCATGATAACAGGCCAAAGAAAATGCAGGTAAACGGGGTCCGTTTTAACCTCTGCACCTCCTCAGGAATCCTCTCCGGCTGTTTGGAGCCGGCTGCTCGTGTACACAAGGCGCTGCATTTCAGAGCCTGGTTTCTACTGCATCTGCAGCTGAGTGCCGGGGTGCCTCACTTGCAGCTACCTTTCCTCTCACTCCATGCTTTCATTTTTTTCAGTCAAGTTTTAATGCCTCCTTAGAAAAGATAAGTTCATTTTTGCACACCTTGGGGTGGTGTGTTCATTTTCTGCCCAAGAAATGGATCTTCTTTCGGATTTTGTACATCTTGATTTATTCTTGGCTTATAGTTTGAAGTGGGTGCTCTTCTAAAAGGATTTATGCATAGGTTCACTATTTTTGTAGTTATGGTTTATATGATAAGCTTTTTATATTTAAAATCAATATGTAATCCTGTGGAGGAGCTTATCCTCTAAAACCCCATTTGTAAATCTATTTTAGCTTTGTTACACCGCGCAGCCACAGTATTCCATAGATTGATTAGGTTCAGCAGCAGAATCCTATCAAATGGCCTGCTCTGATGATGATGCAAACTCTTTCAGGATTGCTAGTTGACTGGAACTAAAGATAAGACCTGACTGCAATCCCCCAATGTGCTCTTTACAAAACTAGTGTTAATTTTCATCAAAGTGCTGGACTTATTTATTATAGTGGCAAGGTTGAAGGTTTTACTACAAGAACTTTCGACCATTTCTGTTAAAGCATTTCTATGGGAACTGGACGTCTGTTTGCTCAAAGTAATTATCAGTTTAAGCAGTGGGGGAAGAAAAAAGACAATATGAAGTCAATGAAGATGAATAATTGAAAACATTTCTACTTCAATGTGAATTTAGCAAACTCTGTCATTTTAAACTGCCCGTTGCGACTGGTGGCACGGGGGCTTTAGCTTTCAACACTTTTAGCTCATATACAGCCTCAGAGCTTAATCCTATTTTTGTCCAGAGTGTAGCTTTTATAACAGTATTATTCTGAAATCTTGAAATTAATCACAGCCCATATTGTAGCTTCCCAGAGCTGCAGTCAGCCTGGGTAACTATATGTGACAGGTGTTATAGGTAATCCTGGCTTAAAAGGCACAACAGGTAGGAATCAAACTTGAACACAGTTGCTTTTTTAAACATAGGGATGCTTCCCAAAACTGCTGCCCAGCAGTATTTTGTTTGATAAAACAAAATTGCAAGGTAGTCACTATAAAATGTTATTTAAATACTTAGAGTCAATTCCCCATTTAACCAATTGCTGTTTGACTCTTATTTATTTTGGGGGGAGGAAAGGCAGACTCCTTTTCTAGAAATCGAAGTAAAATTGCAAGGGAATATTTCTGCCAGCAAGTTTTCCCATGGCGTATTTGAAACATTAATAATAAGAAAATGCAGAGAAAAGAAACAAAAACCAAAACAAATAAACAGTTTTGTTCCATTAAATCCTAATAGGACATTATTTACTTCACAGGGCTACAAGATGAAGCAATACAAACTGTAGCATTTAGAAAGGGACTTAACAGAGAAAAATAGTGAAGATCTGAGCGAAACCTATACTGAAATATTCTGACTTAAGTTTGCTCTGTCAAGAACTAAAGTTGCTGCTGAAACTGGAGAATAAAGAGATAACCAAAACAAAACAAAAACAAACAAACAAATGCATGCTTTAAAAATAAGAAGTGAAAACCATCAAAATTGAAAAAAAATTAAACCAAGTCCAGGTAGAGAGGATGGATTTCAAATCCCTTTTCATCCAGAGCTTTGTGTGCCCAGGTGTGCCGGGGAGCCTGAGCCTCAGCACAATTCCCAGTTGAAGCAAGGGAAGTTAACCTGAAAGTTGGGAGCCATGTCTGGGGGGAAGCAAACACCCCTGAAATTCCCTGCCACATCTCTCTCCTGTCCAGCTTGCTGCCGTGGCCCTTTTCAGGGTGGTTTTGCCATGCTGAGATCTCATTGCCTGTGAGGGGCTTCCTTTGTGGAGTAAAACCCTCCAGTTTGGGGAAGCTCTGACTTGTAGAGTGGCAGAGCAGTGTGTTCTAAATGGGGCGGACTGAAGGAGTTTTGCCCAAAAGGAGCAAAAGGCGAAGCAGCAGTGAAAATCGAGAGACTGCTCCAAGAAATAGCACCTAAAAGGCTTCTACCCAAATTAAAGCAGCATTGTGGCAGGAAAAATTGCTTGGATTACCAGTAATTTTGGCTGCTAACTCCACTTCTAATCTGTATACACCTGGAAAATTATTTCCTTAGCAACGGTAGAGGCGAAGGGACACATTTAAAAAAGAAAATTAAAAAGGAAAAGACGGAGAAACAGGAAGAGAAGAAGAAAAAGGAGAAAAATTAAAACTCCTGGGAAGTTTCGGCAGCGCCCTGCCGGGCCGGTGCTTGGGGAAGGGCTCTTGGTGCCGCCGCACCGACTCCCTCCGCGCCTGCAGGACGCGGCCGTGCGTGCTGGCTGCCCGCAGTGTGGCTGCACACACGTGTCGCCGTGGGTTTTCCTGCGTGCTGCTGGACCCGCAACTCGCTCGTGGGCCCGTGTGCCCAGGCAGACGGCGAGGGCGCGATAAAAGCGGTTACACATTCCTGCCTTTCTGCCGCTTTTCCAACCTTTATTGCATGATGATGCATCTAATTTTTAATTTGTAAATACAAGGCTGAATTCCCTCTAGCACCACTTGCTTTCATAAAGCTTCTGAGCAGTTTGCTGTCTTGAATAAATTTGGCTTTGGAGGGGGGTCAGGGGGATTTGAACCACCGCATTCTTGCGGGGTTTGTGAAGATTCACATGGTAACCGGTGGGGAGCATTGTTCGGGTTATCTGAATAAGCACCAGCCATGTGAGTTTTAACATGATCGCCCAGGGCAATGGAGTGCGCGGGAGGGTGGGGGAGAAAGCCAAAAGGACTGCATCCTCTCTCCCCTTTGCCTTCGGGAAGCGCGGCCGGGGAGGAGGAGGACACCACCGGGCCGGTGGCGATGGCTTCTCCCCGTGGTTTTTTCTTTTTTTTTTTTTTTTTTCTGGAGCTGGTGTCCTCTTTCCCTCCCGCTCCTCAATTGTCCTGCTATCTCCCTCATAATCTACTGCTCCTGCTTTTCATTGTTTACCTTCTTAATGAGGGAGGCGGGGAAGGCTGGGGCTTGACTGACAGCGACAAGCCCTCACGGTCTGGCTGGAGAGCCGGAGGCTGCGGGCGGCCCCGGGGGGCTGCGACGGGCCGGGCCGGGCCGGGCC